>PVJA010018765.1:0-39350 GCA_004027025.1 Myocastor coypus
TGTAATACATATTTATATATAATAATTACATAATTACATTATATAATAAATACAGTCGACATATTTAACGTGATTATATAAAATATACTGTGTTAATATTCATAATTCAAAGCAAGCATTTTTTTCATGAAGTAATTTCTTAATGTCTTGTTTAGATTTAACCTCAGTTAATACCTACCACTTCATTATTATTCAAAGAATATTTAACCCCTCTATTTATTGTTATATTATATCCATAACCACCTATTTTTTAATCATGTATTAGCTCAGAAAATGAGATAAAAATGAAAATATGCGAGTATTTATAGCCAAATAGTGTTCTATCTTTTCACCAGTAGAAGAAGCACGGCTCTGGCAATTTTATTACAAGAGTTTGAAATGAGGAAACGTGGCAACCAATACTGCTTCTTGGAAAATCATCCTAAAGGAGGAAAAATAGCAGAGAAGAACCAGTGCCTGATAAAGCCAGTGCAGGCAGGTCTCCGGGGGATTCCTTAATCCCTACAGCTTGCAAGGGGGAGTTAGGGTGCAGGCTGAACCTCTCAGTGCCACATCCTGAAGTCCAGGAAGGACTCTTGCGCATAAGGGGATTGGTACTGTGCATGAGCAGTAGCTGAGAACTGGGAATCTGGAAAAGCCACAAATTCCTCCGCAGCTGCTGTAGAAAACGCCCACCCTGCACACACATGGGTTGGAGTGTGGCGATGAGATGGGTGCACCATGCTGTGTGAGTACCACAGGTAAGGTGAAGGGTAACCAAGGGCCCTGGCCAACAGCACGGAGCTGCAGAATTCCACCTGGGAGTTCTAAAAGGACACCTGGCAGTGAATATTTCTTTTGTATCAGCTAATGTGTACTAATCTTTGCTGAAAGATTTTGAAAATATTTCCAATGGAATGTTTTCTCCAGGTGTTAGGTGAGAGAGAACTCACACATAAGTTGTGAAAATGGTCCTCAGGCCTTCATAAAAGGCAGAGATAAAGATGATAGAGATAGAGATAGAGATAGAGATAGAGATAGAGATAGAGATAGAGATACAGATACAGATACAGATACAGATACAGATAGAGATACAGATAGAGATACAGATAGAGATACAGATAGAGAGAGATAGAGACAGAGAGACAGAGAGAGAGAGACAGAAATAGAGACAGAGGTAGAGATAGAAATAGGCAGAGAGAGAAAGAAAAGAATGATGTATGATGGTAAAGGAAATTAGATGTCAATCACTGATGTCTTTTTATACAATAAAGGAAGTTTTTTTTTTTTTTTCTTGGAGAAGCTAATAGAAAGTTTATTTAGGAGTTTTTCTTTTTTAGCAAATTAGACTGTATATGCACATCTCTATTGTTCATTAAAATGTCTGCAGCATAATTAGTAAATTTATTTGATATAATTTTTAAGTTGCTGAGGAAATAAGGTGGAATTTTTATATACCTGGCTTTGACTATTATAAACGATCTATTAAACATAGATACACTTCGAAGCATTTAAAACACATGCTTCTTCTAAGTCTTCCTGCCTTCTGAAATCTTTTTTTTAATTTATGTATTTGGTACAGGTTCTCACTATGCATCTCGGAGTTGTGGTGAACCTCCTGTTTTCAACCTCCTCAACGCTAGGTTTACAAGCATGTGCTAACATGCTGGGACTCAGTCACTGGCTCAGCATGCTCTTGAGGGCAGGGCGAGAGGGGCAGATGGGACTGGTGATCGAACCCTGGTGCCTGTGCTAGCCAAAGCAAGTGCTTAGTCCACTGAGCTATCGCGCTGGCCCTTGAATTACGACAGAAAAATTTCTTTCCATTTTGCCGAAACACAGCCTTATTTGGGGTAAAAAAGAAAGAAGCATAGAGAAGCAAAACAAAACAAAGCCAAAAAACCTAGATGTTTCAGTGTTGAGGTATAACTCAGTGTATTGAGTGTTGAAATTTTTAATTTTTAAAATGCAGGGTATTTATTAGAGATTTTGTTGAAACCCTCTTGCTATTCTAAATAGTGTAAATAGGAGATATAAATGAGAATCTGTGGGGACAAGATAAATCCACTACATTTTTATCTTCACTCAAGAATAACCATTATTGCAGCCAAAACTGAACATGTGTCATCTTTGTGATATTTTCTGTCCAAGAAAAATTACTGGAAGAGAAAGCCATCATTTCAGGGTTTTAGTGACAAAGTTGATAGCAGTGACATACTTGTTATGGACAATGCTGTTTTTGTCCCATCTCTACCTTCAGATGCCTGTTTTGGGATATGAACCAGGTGAGATGCCCATCATAGATTTTATCTGAGTTCAGCTACATATTCAAAGCCAAATGATTTTTATTTTCTTTTTTTGTTCTCCTGTCTTCTCTCATACCCCATTTGGGTAAATTCTTTTCAGAGGTGTAATACTTTTGTGGGATGAAATCAGAGATGAAAATGGAGATGAAGGAATAAAGGGGAAGACAAATTATCTATTCTCTTGGATATACAAACACCGTGATACCGGGCAAGCCTGCCAGGGGATCCCTGTTACAGCACCTATGACATGGAGAATTCTAAAACAAACCAGACCAGTCAAGGTTTACTAGAGAAGCACATGTAACACAAGGTGTATGAATTTGTGAGAAATCAAAGGATTGGCTTATGAAGGTCAGCCACAGAGTTAGAGGAGGAAGTGTGCAGGGGGCACCCGCACAGTGGAGACTGGAGGAGTCGGTGCAGGTCTGGAGCTCACTGCAGTGTGCCCAGCAAGTCCATATCAGGAGGCCAATGGATCTGTGACAGAAAGCTGAGAGTCTATGCTGGAAGTCTGAAGAATCCAAGGTGCACTAGAAGCTGGGAGACGATGTCCGAGCTGAAGGTGAAGACGGCAGCTCCTGAAGAATGGAAGCGCCTGTGTCCTCCTCATTCCCTCCTGTACTAGCCAGGCGATGGATGAACCACTGGAGGATGAAGAATTGCTCAGCTGACTTAGTCAAACTTCTAAACTTCTCAAGGAGACACAACCCAATCAACCACTACACCAGCTTTACTCACTAACTAGAAGAAAGGAAGCAGAACCTAAGCAAAAGGCAGCAAGAGCCATGAGGAGAGCTGAGAGCCGAAGGTTTGCTCCACTGGAGGAGGGAAAAGTCAGCAGGAGGTGCACCTTGGAGCATGTATGCCTGTTGACATTGCCTGCATTGCAAAAGCCAGATGAAAGCAGCTTTATATATGAAAAAACTTGACTTGCAATTACATTGGGGGGGGGGAGCAGAAGTGATTTTTTTTTTTTTTTTTTGTATGCGTGTGAGTGAGAAATTTTCCATAGTAAGAATGTTTTCAGGGCCAGGGAGATAGCTCCATGTCATAAGTGCCTGCCTGGCAAGTGCAAGGTCATGAGTTTGAACCCCGGTCCTTCCAAAAACAAAAAAAATTGTCTATCTTGATAATTTTGTGGGTTACATGGATACACTCATTTAAAAAATCAGCAGAATACACCCATTCTTCCATTTCATTTTATGCAAATATTATCTCAAAAGAAATACTGAAATGTGAGTAATTATATATGTGCTAAAGTACTTAGTATTAATATTTGAAATCAATTTTGAATTACAGAAATTTTAATATGAATTAATTAAAGAAGAGAGGGATAGATGAACGAATATACTTGTGAGGAAGCAACATAGCAAAAACAGTGCTAATAGGCTCTCCAGGATAGGTATACAGGTGTTACTATAAAATCCATTCAGTGTGGCCACAGGTCTGAAAATTCTTTATATAAAAAGTGAGAGAAATCATACTATCATTCACATTGTTTTTCCACAAATAGAGATCAATTTGTGTTAAATACCTTTCTTTTTTTGTAATTCCAATGCTTCTGGAAAAGTTACTGAAACCAGAATTATTGGTAGATGTCCTGCCAATGTGAGATGCAATAACAAAATTTATTTCTCAGAGGACTGGAAGCTGAGAAATCCCCAACAGGAGCACCAACAGATTTGGTGCCTGGTGGGGAGGGTCTGCTTCCTGCTGCATGAACAGTGCCTCTGGCTGAACATGCATAGGGTAGGACTGCAGAGCATCTAGCTCTCCAGCATCTCTTTAATAAGGACATTAATCTCATTAATGGGGGCTCCTATAACCCAGTCCTCCCCAACGGTACTATATCCTGTTGACAGCACAACAGTGGGAAGTTTTAAAATATATATTTTGGAAGAACGCATGCATCCCAACCATAGCAGTACCCTTATAATGATTTCTTCTCTATTTTAAATACTAATACTGGGGCCAGGGAGATAGCTCAGGGGCACAAGTGCCTGCCTGGCAAGCACAAGGTCTTGAGTTCAATCCTGATTCAAAAAAAAAAAAAAAAAAAAAAGTGAATACTGTATCTACTCAGGTTAAAAAGAACAGCAGCAGATAAGAAAAATTTAGTGGCTGTTGAAAGATGGTAGTTAAAAAACAAGGTACAAAGAAAACCTACATACCTGCACTAAGAAAACAAAATAGAAGAAGCATAAAGGAAGAAGAAAAGATGCTTGTTATCACTTTTACTCACTTTACAGTTTGCGTTAGCTTGGAAAAAAGAAAGAAAGGTGAAGGGGAAGGAAAAGAAACAAAGAGAAGAAGGGACACAAAGGATAAGGAGCACAGAAAGGAGAAAAAAAATATTCTATTCTATTTTGACAGAGATTCAAAAAACTAAATTGTTGAACCAAGAGTAGACGAATGATGAGCAAGTATATCAGGAAAATGATAAAGGCAAGGCCAGCCTGCTGCAATAGTAGCTCTACAGAAGACAGCATGAGCAGTCACAAACCCTGATCTACACAAAAAAGAAGACAATTTTCATTTTTCGAGCTCAACCTCCCAGCTGCTCTTGAAGTCTCCCAAAGAATGAAAGTTCAAATATCCATAAGAGAGAAAATAGTTGTGGGTGCTGCAGGCCTGCTAAGGGCAGTAGTGAGGATCATTTTCTTGCTACACCTGACACTAATAAGTTATGACCCATTTACAAAGACCAAGAATAAACCACAAAAGCCCCAGGCCCTTGAGGTCTCACTCTCAAGGACAAAGATTTGTGTCTGACCTTCCTCCTCACACCTCATTACCCATATGCTGGCTCCTCCCACGAAGCAGTACCTGCTTCAAATATCTGCCGCAGAAAATGCAAATGAGGCTCAATGTTGTGCTTCCTGAAAGCCTAAGGAATACAAAGAGCTCACGTTCTTTGTTCCTACACCCTAACTGTCCTCCATCTCCCTATTTCAAAACCTGACTTGTAGTTCCAATTTTCTACTATGACTTTTCCCACTGTGTGTGGCATCTGTACCATCTAATTCAGCAGCTGTGAGATTCAGGAAGCCAATGACAAATGTAATACCTTCCAATTGAGATGGTCAGTGTGTTATACCACTGCATTCGAGGTATCATAAAAACTCAACATCACAAAACAGTTCTGTAGAAGTTATCATTTATTTAAAAGACAACGTTTTGATGCACTGACTCTATAAAATAAAATTTTGAACTTATTTTTACCTGTTTCCTTTTTAATGTGGTTACTGGAATTTAAAATTGTATGTGTGGCTCATGTAATGGACAACGCTGATGGTAAAGACCTTGGTTTAGCCATTCACTTTCTTGTCATCCCTATAGCGTGGGAGAATGTGAATTGCCTCCCACCTTGCCCTTCTTTGTCTTTTGCTTTTTAATGTTTTGTTTATTTACTCGGCACAGGGTCTCACTCTGTGGCTCAGACTCATAGTGAGACTCCTATCTCAGCACCCCCAGCTCTAGGATTATAGGTGTGCAATACCAGGCCCAGTTTCAGGGGCTGGCACAGCGCATCTGTGGTTCTGGGGCCAGCACAGCAACCAAAGCCAGGGATTGAACCCAGTTCTTTGCACTTAGACCATTGAGCTATCTCCCTGGCCCTCACTTTTCTTTCTTGAAATCCTCCCTATGTATTTTGTATTATTACAAACTTCTACTTTTGCCCCCTTTCTCTGACTGGTTCGCTCTTGTATGAAACCAGTGCAGAAATCAAGAGAAAAATTAGACTCCAGCAGTGACAGTGCACTTTCAGACCCAGAACACTTGCATGTTAGGTGAGGCTGCTGATTGCATTGGATTATTCCACACCAGCAGACAAGAGAGGCATCGCCTACCATGAGGTATGGTCAAGTTACTGAAGCAAGCACAAATATGTATAGTATACTTAAGAGATGAGGAAAGACACTGGCAGGGCTGACTGCTGTGCTGTGCGAGGGCCTCCCAGCTCTGCCACACGAGTAGTTCACAGGGCTCGCTAAGTGCAAGTCCCTGCTCTGTTCCCAGCTGCCACAATTCCAAGTGCTGTCTAACTGAATGGACTTTCTTCTCCTCCCACTCCCAAGAGTGGAAGAACTTGTCCCCAGTTTTCAACCACTAAAGGGAACGTTTTCTAACACCCAACCATGAAAGCTGTTCGTTTGCATGTGTGAGAACCTTACCTTTTGTCATTCACCCTTCTTGGAAGACAGGCCTAGGTCTGAGGGCTGATCTCTAGAAGATGAGGATTCTGAAAGGCTGAATGAGAAGAGCACATACAGAAACGGGAAAGAGCCACGGCATAATATTGGTAGCTTGATTTTCTTTCTCCAAATTCATTCTCTGCATTCTTTCATCTAATAGCACACTTGTATGTGGATAGGCATACTTTTTTATTCTTATATATGTGTTTATATCAACAGATACGCATTTAGACACAGATAAATTGATACAGTATCATGAGGTCCAAAATAGGATAAGGTGAAATGAGGAAACTGAGGGACAAAATTCAAAGAGAAATGCCCAGGGTGCATGAAGGGATCTAGTGCCAGCCCTCTCTCCGTCCGTCTCCATCTGCTTCTCTGTCAGCACCAGGGTTCTCTCTCTGTATTTTAAACCCTAAGCAAGATACATAACTTCCCTGTGTCCTCAAATGTGAGCTAATAGTATTCAGCTCGCAGTATTATTATGAGAATTAGGTAAACTATTACATATAAAGTGCCCAAAATATTGCCTATGCCTTCCACAAATTATATCATTATTAACATTTACTAGTATTATATGATATTTGATTTATTTAAACTCACAAAGTTTAACTTGAAGCACCTGGCATTATGTGAGTCTATCAAGTAGTTTAGAAATAAGTTTTGTACGAGTGTGTTTATGCCCCCCAACTTTTTTTTTTTTTTTTTTTGAGATAGAGTCTTCCTATGCAGTTCAGGCTGGCCTTGAGCTCACTTTTGTAGCCCAGGCTGGTCTTGAACTTGCACTGATCCTCCTGCCTCAGTCTGACAAGTGCTGGGATTACAGGCATGCGCCACCATACCCAGTTGTTTATGCCACTTCTGTCCCTTATTTAGACACACTTTTCATACTGAAAGAACGTAAATTTAGTTTAAAAATTAAAAGAATGTTTTATTTCTTCAACAGCAAAATCAAACTAGAAAGTCTAATTAGTCCCATCTGAACTTATTCTATTATTTGTAATAGGTGCTATAGATATTTTGTAAGTGTGATCAAATATTTCAAGACCTCACAAGAGCTGAAGTGCTGAACTTTAATTTAAAATATGGTATTTGCTCCCAAAGTGTGGGAAGAGTTGGGCAGAGAAATGAACTCTCAGTTGTGTAGGGGTTGATGGGTTCCACGGACTTTATTTTCACTATTAAAATCTATATAAAATAACATTATTATGACACAGTGAAATCCTCTACAATATGTCGAAATGACTAAGAAAAGAAAATATAAGTAGGAAAACTTTAAGTGGGTTTGATTTTCAAAGCCCAATATTTTCAGAAAAATGTAATGAAAACTGCTCATAACTTTCTTACTTTCAACATTTCCATACATCAAATGTTTACCTTTCAAAGACCTGGCTTAGAATATACAGCGAGAGAGAGGGAGAGAGGGAGAGAGGGAGTAAGGGATAGAGAGGCAGAGGGGCAGAGGGGCAGAGGGGGAGACAGAGAGAGAGAGCATTTATTTACTCTTGGAAAGTCATACATTTGCCATTTCCTTTTCTTGGTCCTAGGAAAGATATTACAGTGGACTGACCCTAACATTAAAATAAACACATAAACTACCATTAGGAGAAAAATAGCCCTCCATTTTTTAAAGATTTAACCTAGCCGTTGTTGGGATTCCCTGAGGTCGGCTTTACTCTGGAGACCAGTTCCTACAGGAAATGCTGCGTCCTGGGATTCAGAATATCTCAGCGTTAACTGTGTGGATTGCTGTTGTTGGGCCTTAGGGAAAAACTAGTAGGAAATGAAATCCCCCATAGCGCCCCTATCATCACCCTCCTTGAACATTTTTCATAAATCATTAAAGTCACTGACTTAAAGGGGCCGTGCCCTGTCCGCTGGCTCTGTTCTTGGTAAGCCCCATGCCAAGGGTTACTGTCTTGAATGGGTGGCGAAGGGCTGCTGTCTACACGGGGATAAACTCAAGGCACTGAGAAGCAGCCCATCGCACTTCAGTGACAACATTCCTGCGTGGCTCGTCTCATCCAGTGAGTCAAAGGAGTGCGTGGTGCTTTGCAGCCAGGTATTACAGCAGTCTGGAAATCTGTAATTAACCTTTCCTACTCTCCCCAAACTCAACTGGGTCCTCCAGTAAGCTATGTCCTTGGAAATCAGCAGGTGGCGCTGTCCTCTGAAAGTGAGATTTTTCAAACTACTGTATCTGGGAAAGCATAAAGGTACAGTGTAGAACGTTAGAAATCACTTCTCAGAACACTGAAACCCAGGTGTATTAGTGATAGACTACAGGAGGGAGAGTTGTGTTGGTAAATATGCTAGAAGGTGAACCAGACCCATTACTCCCAGACAGGCCTGAGATGTGCTCACTTCTGGGGCACATACATGTGGATGAAGCTTTTGACTGAGTGCTGGCCCTTCTCATTAACGCCACACAGAGATTTGAGACTTTTTAACCAACTGTTCCAGAATTCAAAGCAATATTTGGTTCAGCTTCCCACCAGAAACACTTGGGGGACCGTTTTAAAGTCTCAGATTTCCAAGCCTTATCTCAAGTCTGCTACATTCAGAACTCTGAGCCTAGAGCCTATAATGTGTGTGTGTGCGTGTGCGTGTGCATGTGCGTGTGTGTGTGTGTGTGTGTGTGTGTGTGTGTGTATGTTGGCCTGCACTGGCATGCATACACATTTTCACACTGACTGTGATGCAACTGGAACACAGATAAGAACTCCCAAACAACAATGAATTCAGATTCAGTGATATACTGAAGAATACAATGTTTCAAAAAAATTTTAAGAAAAAGTTTGATTAAAATTTTTAAAATTAAAATAATTGCAGGCTTCATGCACGATCTATGAGTCACTCGGCTTTCAGGGATTCAAAGGACGGCATCCGGTCCAGAACTGCCTCTTGAGAACTTATTTTGATGAGCATGATGTTTGTGCTGAAAAGCCTTTTGCCTAACTAGGGTAGACCATTCACTTTTATTACAGATGTATGTAACCAAAAACTCTGATGTTGAGTTATTCTTTCCTGTGTTGTTCTGAGCTTTCCATCCAACATTGGCTCTTGAGTTACATACACTAGACATTCAGCTAATAAACAACATCCTCATCCTTGAGAGATGCACCTGCTGTTTTGCTATTCTTCATCACCGTGAACTGCTCTCCTCTGCCATGTGCCACTCTACCTTGGAGACAGCTGAGCATAGACTAAAACCTCCACAAACTGTGGACTAAATAAACTCATTCTTTCATACAAACAAAGATGCACCCAGTGCAGCAGAGCTGGGGAAAGCAAAATGCCACTAAAATGGAGAAACTGCAACACATGCAATGCACCACTTAGGTTAACATAGAACTATAAGAAAGGAACTATGAGAGATTAAACATAATGGATTCTGATGTAGGACCATTTTGGCTTCTTCCTAACGGAGCAGAGCTAGTCACTAACAAATTGAGAATGGATATCATTTTCGTAAGAAGAACCTATTGTTACGAATATACATCATTTCCCTCAGAAGGGTCATGACAAATAGTTACCAGACCGTGAAGCACAGCAGGGCATCCCCGCTCAGCTTCTCCATTCTCTGATTTGCCAGCCTCTCTCCCAGAATCCCCGTCTCTGCCCTTCCCAGAACGTAGAAATGCACTAGATCTCAGAGCTTCTGGCTTTGGGAGGACTTGACATTCTGCTTGGTGCCCTTCTTCAAGATGTGGAAGTACTTCGCTGAGGCAGGTGATGGTTATCCATTTTATATACTCACATTTATTGATTTGTTTATTTATTTTACATGTAATGGGTTATTCTAAACCTACAAAGGATGTAATAAAGTTGAAGTTGCACATATATAGTGGAAACAGTGCACTGTGAGGGAACAGCCCATGCTGTCATATCTCTTTAGAAAATTAGATTCTTTTCTAGAAAATAAGCTGGGGTATGACCAATTAGTATCACTTGCCACATGTATGATTTGTGTTATAAAATGCTCAAGATTAAGTTTTACACTGCATTGCCATTCCAACATAGTCAATAGACAAACCAGAAGTCTAACAGAAATGAACAATTAAGAAAATATGAGGATAGTGGGGTAGTGAGAGTTTACATAAGTGTAATAAAAAAACATAGAGTGGTTTCTGTGCTGCTAAGTAGGAACAGGAGAATGAACTCTAGTTTATTAGATACAGATGATACATGAAACTTAGATATGCATAGATAGTGTGGGTTAATGCTCATATACTGTATTTCCTTGCTTTGTCAATGAAAAGAACGTAAAAATAATGGCACCCAAGAAGGAGAAAGCATACCCAGTGTCCAGATACTCATACCTAATGACATTTCCTAAGAAAACATTTATCTTAATTATCTTTCTCATTACTGAGACAAAATATCCAACACACAAGATTAAAAGAAAAGTTTATTTGATTCATACCTTTTAGCTATTATAGTCAATAGTCAGTTGACTCAATGACAGGGTGGTAGGGCAGAGGGCAACCATTCACGGTGGTAGAAGGGGAGGATACCAGACTTTCTCTCCCTTAGGTGCTATGCAAGCTTTCTTCTTTAAGGCAGGTGGATCACTTATACCCTTATCCCTACTGAGAATTATGCCAAACCAATCACTAGACTGATTTTCTAATTACAGACCCATAATACCAATGCCACACACTCCAGATACAGCCACCTCTGAAAAGCCCACCCTCCAGGGCTGCCTGAGGCATTTAAGGGATATCTACACACAAACCACAACAACACTCTTGGATAAATAGATAATAGCATAGCAGAAACAGAGAATGCACAATATGAACCTAAGGTATATTGTCTTTCCAGAATCAAGTAAGGAAGAAGAATTCTTACATAAAAATAATAACTAAGCACTCAGAATACTAAAAACAAAGTGCAAAAAGATGGAGAAATGTTAATGGGCAGACATGCCATTTGAATATCAAAACTGGAATAATTTGAATAAAGAAAATTGCATAATATTAAAACATAATCATGGGTATAAAATAATTGCCCATAGGTCCATGCTGACCTATTTATATTAATAAATTGGGAGAACAGGCAAACCTTTGTGCAAAGGAATTCCAAAAAACTGCTGGAGATAATTGCCTTCCAGGAGGTTTTTTGTAGTACCCAACTCCTTACATGCGGTCAGTGCTTCAGGTCTCCCTTCCAAAGAACACAGGACTGGAAGAGTGGGGGGAAATAGGCTGAAAAAGAGAATCTTGACGAGTTCAATTTCAGTCTGGGGCAAAGGACATCCACAATGAAGAGTCACTTCTGGATATAATTTTGAAAAGGACACGTGAACCTATGGGCTTCCTTGTTCAACTCCCTAAATCTAGTCCAATGATCAGAACAATAGAAAATAAGTCTCAGTAAAGGAACATTCTACAAAATACTAGATTGGTATTCCTAATTTTAATTAAATTAAAACTTTAGTTTCTTCCAAAGCAAAGTAATTCTGGGAAACTGACAATCTAGAGAAACTAGGAAGACATGTCAAATAAATAGAATGAGATTCTTTGGATAGGATCTCACAACAGAAAACACACACACACACACACACACACACACACACACACATACACATTAGATAAAAATTAAGAAAGTATGAAAAACATGTTGTGTTTAGTTAGTAATAAAATACCAATACTAAGTTAATGGTTGTGTAATGTTCCATACTAATATAAATGTTAAAAATACATGTAGGCAGGCAGTGAGATAGCTTAGCAGACTAAGCGCCTGCTGAGGCAAGCACAGGGGTGGGAGTTTGATCCTTGTTACTGCATATCACATCAGGCCTGCACCCAGGCGCACTGAACCAGCGTCTGGGTGTGGTGGTGCTCACCTGTAATCCCAGAAATGGGGAGGCTGAAAACAGCAGGATCAGTAGGAGTCCAAGCTGCATACTGAGACCCTCTACCGAATACATAAGCTTTTTGTTTTAAATAGGTGTTGGTTATATACAAATTCTGTCTTTATCTTTGTAACTTCTTTTGTCACACTTTTTAAAAATGAAGCCTTTATTTTAAAACGTTTTAATATATTAGGATACCCCTGATACCTTGTTTCTCTAAATTTCACAATACTTAACATTAAATTTTGTTTTATTTGGGTTATCCATCTTTAAAAAATGGCTGACACTGACAAAAGATCTACAAGATGCTCTACATGGTTCCAGTATAAATCCTGAGGGGATCTGACTGACCTTGTCAAATACAAAGGTTACACTTTTTGTTATATAGGTCCTGGTTTAACTTGGTCTTAACCATCCAGCAGAAAAGTTTAACCATGAATTATAAAAAGCAAAACCATGCACTTATGTACACAGAATGAATCAGGTATTGGTCCTAAGAACCTTCAAAAGGTTCATCACATTGATCATAGCACCATGTAACATTAAAGCTATGCTTGGAATGCATGTCATTCTCATCTTTTTGATGTGTACTGCTCCCAATATAAACTCATTACTGTTATACTCTCTCAAGTAAATGGTTGGTTAATAAAAGAAATAATAAGAAGAGTATTAATTGAGAGTAAGAGACTGAGCCAAATGCCATAGGCTTAACAGGCTACAATTTTGCACATCCTTGGATTTCCAAATGTGCATAAAAATTGTGTAACTGCTTATATCCCATTCTATGAAAAGTTATTAGAATATCAATGATTGTCAGAAAATATCAATTCCAAGTTAAGTCAAAGATGTTTGATATTCAGAAAGCCAGTGATGATAAACTCAATTACCTATGTTATAGAGTAATAGTATCACAAAGGTTTTCTGCTGGAGAGTTGAGAATGTAGGTTAACAAACCAAAAATTGGAGAAAAAGAAAGGCTATGAGGATAGCCAATATTTTGGTCCTAGCCCTTCAAGGTCAGTAAGGACTCAGAACATAAGAGAACCTGTGCTGTAACATCCTATAACTCAGAGATGTCCCAAATTTTCTGGTCAAGGAGATTATGGAACAACAGAGGAAAGGGATAAATGAACTATAGTGTGTCTAAGGAGAGTCACCAAGAGAAAAACATTCTCTCAGGCTTTCACAGAAAGCAAACTGGCCAAGCAATGGGCGTGACTCATCCTGAAGGCTGACACTGACAACAGTTCTATAAAGCACTGTACATGGTTCCAAAGTTAATCCTGAGGGGATCTGACCTTGGAAGATATGCAAAATGAATTTTTTCTTATACAGGTCTTGCTTTAACTTGCCCTTGATCACCCAGTGGAAAAGCTTAATTATGAGGTATGAAAGGCTGAGCTGGATTGGTGTGATAAGCTGTAGGAGGCTTAGATCAATAGCCTCCAACATAGCCAGCTTCACAGGTGGCCCACTGTAATTGTGAAACATTGGACTGTGTGTGCATCTGCTTCCTCTTAGTTCAAGGAAAAGAATTTTTTCTTTTCTTACCAATACCAATTGGAAGATGTGTCATGCCCACACCTCATGCTCTGTATTACTATTGTGAGGACAATATGCAGTATGCCAATTGTTTAAAAAAATTAATGTTTATTGAAAGTGTTAGTGTTTAATTGTTTGATCAATCTTATATAACTATACCTATTAATCTAATCTGATCTGATGACAAAAATATGTAATATAACCATTATTAAATTTTTCTGGTTTTGAAATTCTGTACTATATGTACTCTTACTTGTTACTGTTTTTCTATCTTTATTTCTGCTAATTTTAGTCTTTAAAATAAAAAAAAAGTAAAGTCATATTAACATGCTGAGCTGTAAAAGGCTCAAGTCCACAGCTTCTGTCATTGCCAGTTCTGCTGATAACCCACTACTGTCATGGACTATTGGACTATATATACAACTACTTTCTGTTAGTTCAATCTGAAGAAATATTTGTACCAACAGTGTTTAGAAAAATTATCATGCCTGCATCTTGTACTCTGAAAAAAACTACTATGAAGACAACAATTTGCATTGTATTAATTATTGTGGCTGTCCTGCTATTAACTTTAATGGAATTAAATTAAAATATTAAAAAACAAAAAGTGAAAAAGAAAAAGCTGAGAATACCAAACTCCCTCCAAGTCCCCAGTCATCCTGGGATTCTTCAATATGTCGTGGTTGTCCTCAGGCCTCAGCAAGCATGGGAATCACCTGTATGTCTTCAGAAACAGTTTGCTGGCACCCTGTCTCCGTGCCCAGTTTGTGCTTTAGTAGATTTAGAGGTGGAGACTGAGACCATTCATCCTACAGGACTCAGGTCAAGTTGCTACAGCCTGGTCAGGGTCAAGTGTTAAGAGTTCCTGCCTTAACAGATCCCTAAGGAAATATTGTGAGTGACTGAAATAAATACCATCTCGAACTTCCGTTTCACTTCCTGGCTCTGTATGCTCCAGGCTTTTTTTTTTTTTTTTTTTCTCTAGGCTTTTAAAAGTTAGCTAAGGAACAAACATAGGACATGGATGTTAGGAGATGACATGAATAGAGGATTCAGAGAAGTTCTTTAGCTTTCATACCTGCATTTGTTTAGTTTTATTGACCCATTCATCCACGCACTGAACAGGAACTGTGTCTCAGTTAGTGGGTTACAGACCTAAGAAGAAACTAATCAGGTAAGAGGAGAGGAGGGAAAATTCACAACGTGAAATTGTTAGGAAATGAATTTTGTCAGCCAGGGCAATCAAAAAGGGCAGATGAACTGCTTTTTTAAAAGCAGTTTGTGCAGATTCACAAAGTAAAAGAGAAAAAGCTGAAAACATGCAGAGATTCAACTTGCCAAAAGGAAAAATATGCCTGGAGTTGCAGCAAAACCGAGATCAGAATTAAGAGTTCCCCCCATCAACACATTTCATTTTTAAGGAGTTCCTTCTTAAAACATCTTTTCTCTTATGTTCTCCTACCTATATTCTGATTTTCATTATGAAATAGACTCCATTAATACTGTAAATTCAAATAATCTGTTGTTCTAACCCTCAAGGAAGAACTAAATAATCTCTGTTTTTGTCATTGCAGCATATATCATTCAGGCTTATCTCCATGTAATGTTTCCCATAATTCCTTATACCTCCCAACTGTCCATGTCTTGCTCTCTTTAGGTCCTGAGAGTGGAACTCACAGGTAAAGCCCATATTGACCATGTAGGAGTCCCTAGGTTCAATTTTGAGAACCAGCAAAATAAAACAAGAAAACAAACAATGTTTTCAACTGTGTTCATTAATAGAAAATTGTCACTTTCTACTAGAAAAGTTGTAATGGAAAAGTTCTAATAACTCTGTCATAATACTGTTTTAATGCTGTTTTATGTATAAGCAAATGACATTATCACAGTGGTTATAACATTCATCATTATAGGGTTAAGTACAATGATGTCATGAACAATGAAAGATATCATAAACTTTAAGAGTGCTCGTTTTTAGCCAATCTCTGGCACAATGTATCTGACACCCATACAACTTAAAGGAGGAGCCACTCGATTTGGCCCCCAGTTTCAGAAGTTTAATGCACAATAAACTGGCTGCAAGGCGTGAATGCCATGGCAGATGGGCACAACACCGCAAAGCTTCTCACATCACAGTAGCCAGGAAAAAAAGTGGAGATGAATAGCACCCAAAAGAAAGGCACAGGGACCAGAAACACCCCACAAGGCCATGCACCAGGACCACCCAGACACATCAGGAGTGTGTTTTCCTAATTCTCCAAGTGGTTTGGAAGCCAATCAAGTTGTCAATCCAGCTGAACTGTCACAAGGTTACTTTAACTCCTCTAACCCTAACTTTCATAGTATTGAAAGCAGTTAATTTCCTTTGAATGTAAGTGATTTCCTATGCAACAAGGAGAAAAGAAAAAAGGAAAAAGAAAGCGACTGACAGCTCGGTTTTTAAAGCAGAACAGTTCTAAGTTTTAAGAACATGAAAACAAGCAATTTCAACATTGTAGGCTAGGAAGTTGAATGAAAAAGAATTTAGGAATGTGATAGTTGCAAGATAAGAAAAGAGAAAAAACATAATATAAAAAGTGACAATCAGCTGATTAATAGATGGTGTGCTATACAATGTAACACTATTGAGCAACTAAAGCAAATGGAGACCTTACATGCACCATACTGTGGATGCTTCTTGTAAACACTGTGTGAAGTGAGAGTAAGAGATAATGTATTGGATACTCCATTTATGTGAAGTCCCTAGGACAGAAAATCTGTAGAGACAGAGATAAATTAATGAGGATGAAATTGGAGCAATTGTGCATAAATGACACCTAAAGATTTCAAGGATACTTTTGGTGATGAAGTTGTTCTCTGTTAATTGTGAAAATAGGTGTGCAAAGAGTCACAAGTGGTGCACAATAAAAGGATGAATTGCATGATATGTGAGTAACACACTAGTAACCTTTTGCAGATAAAAAATAAAGAAAATAGTAACAGTGCTGTTAAGAGGTATTTACAGAGATCATTGAAGACTACCCTTTAAAGATTGCACAGAGAGAGGCCCGGCAAATGTGGCCATCATTAGAGCAATGATTTTGGTAGAATTATATTACATGAAAAGGACTTGGAGTAATGGAACCCTGTAAAAACAATAAAGTTTGGTTGAACTAGGATGTCTGTAGTTGGGGACAGAAAAATGACATGGACAAAGGATGCTGGGAAGTGAAATTGTAAGACAGTGAAAGTGAACACAGAGAGAAATTTAAACAGTCAAACTTAAATGTGAAATGGTCATTTTATACATAAAAATGGGTAATTGGGAGGAAGGAGTGAAACCAAATAAAAAGAAAACTTCTAGAGCCTGTTTCTGCTAACACTGTGGGTTTGAGACTTTATGAAGAGATCCACATCTCACTATACTGGGTCCATAGAGATGCTGAGAGGTAAAAGCTATTAAAATGTACATAGAAAAACCTCACAGAGTTTGAAGACTTCCAGGAAAATTCCCATATTTTAGAATGTGAGAGGTAAGAAAAACCTACACTGATAAAATTTTTTTTCAAAAGGAGAAAAATAAAGATATACTGTTAATTACAGGAGTTAAGGGAAGTAAGGTTAATGAAAGAAGGGATGAATGCTCATCAGCAGAAGCTGTTCCTCACAGCTGCTGTGAGCTCCTCATCATCAAACTTAATAGCATTCTACGGATGAGGACAACACTTCAAGGAGAAATGGGAAAGGCCGTGAAGTATGAGTACTGCCTCAGTATTGTTGGTCTCTGAAAAATATATATTTCATATAGAAGCACACAAGGAGTGTAGCCAAGGGAACATAGCACTGGCACACACAAAAAGAAAAGATTACTGAATAGCAGATCTGAATCAGGAATCTTCCAGCTACAGAGGGAGGCAAAACAAGGTGAGGGAATCCATTGTCTCTTCAGTGATCTGTCCTCCTCTTTTCTTAAAATTTATTTTTATTATTTTTAGGGGATAGTTCACCCAAGAACTTTGTCAAATCACTCCTGAACTAGTTTGTGCCATCATCTGTATTGAATTTTTGGGGGAAAAAATGTTTTCAAAATCAAAATAGTTGCTTTTTACTGTTGAGTTGAATGAACATTGTGTGAAAGTATTCAGGGTATAGCCAAAACTTCTTACCGAGTATACTGTCTAGTGAAAATGATGTGAAACAAAACCTGATATGGACTCATCATCATTAATTAAAAGCCTGGTACTGTTTGTAGGCATTAATCAAATAATTTCAAGTTAAATGTAAAACTGGTATTAGAAGACTTACTCATAATATTCTAGATCATGGTAAAATATTTGTCTTTATCCTGCCCTGATCCCATGTCATAGTACTTCATATTCTTTAGTTGTTAATGGAATTCACAGAATAATGCTACCCTTACTGGATTCTAATGCCACCAATGTATAATTCTGAAAGCTGATATGGCTTATGAAAAAAAATCATTCAGCTACAAAGCTATAAAGCCAGGTGTAAAACTAGTTGTTAAAATCTTGGAGGTGAGCCAGGTGTGGTGGCGCATGCCTTATAGTCCCAGCACTTGGGAGGCTGAGGCAGGAGGATCAATGCAAGTTGAACATCAGCCTGGGCTGCAAAAGTGAGCTCAAGGTCAGTCTGAACTGCATAGTGAGACCCTGTCTCAAAAAGACATAAAATTCTTGGAGAATTTTAAGATCATATTTATTCATATGCCTTTGAATGTGAAAGAAACTTCTATGACCTATGTGAAGCTGATTTGAAGAATACTAAACAAGAAAAAATGTTAAATGTACAAGGAAGAAATTTTCTATTTCCTTGGAACCAAAAATTTCCTGGAATTTTCTTTGGAAATACATTATTAGAATTCACATTAGTCACAAAAAGTATTAAAATAATAGTTCCAGATTCATAAGTTACATGTCTCATTTGGTGATTATTTAGATTAGAATCCTAAAGCAGTAAACAGGCTGGTTTCCCATTTTCTTTGAAAAAGTTTTAGTAAACTTCACTAACTTTTGTCAACATAAAACCTGAAGGCCATAGACACCACACATTGGGATCATGATAGAAAATAGGAGGTCAGAATAAACAGTTAGTAGCAGGAATTAGATCAGAGTAGCAAAGCTCTTGTAGGCATTTACCATCGTCTCAGGAGGGATGGGTCTAGGTGCCAGGAATAAAAACACATTGCCAACAGCTATGCTAACATAGGAAAATTTGTATACAAAGTCCAGGAAAAAATATCTATGTAAGTTGGCATCACACCTAGGAAAAGATACTGGAGAATGTCCATAATCATTAAGTAGACATATGAGTTCCATTGCAAGATCTGTGCAAATGTCATATTCTCTTTGTCCTTAGCGCTCTCCACCTCTGAATCTCACGATTCACACTCTCATCTTTACTAGATGCCTTCCTGACTTTAAGCGTCACTAGAACTCATTTTCATGCAAAAGTCCACTGCTACCCAAAAGTGCCTCAAGCCAGCTGCAGTTTATTGAAGATTGAAGTCTTAGAGTATTCCCTGGCTTCTTTGCCTTTCATGTTGGCTACATTCAGCTGCCAAATCCTCTTCATTCAATTTAAATCTTAACTTTAAAATGCGTAATATCTATATCATAACTCTGATCATTGTCTTGGTTAAAGTTGTGCTACCTTTGACCCAAACTAGTGAAATGATCTCTTAACTGGTTAACCTCTCCCATTAACATTTTTTTCTCTAATGGACTCCATCACTTATTGTGTATTTAATTTTGGTAAAAACTCACAATTACTCATACTGCTCAGCCAAACTCCAAGTGTCTCCATTCACATCATAAAATAAAACCTAAAACAGCATCTTAACAAACATCCATCTTTTAACCTCAATGATTTTTCCAAAATTATCTCCTAAACTTTCTCCAATTCAAACACCTAAGCTTTCCCATGTGCAGTAAGACTTACTGTTTTGTTATAATACTTTTGTGTGGTGTTAACTACTTATAATGCTTTCCATTTAATGAATTTCTCTACACCAAAATGCTACCCAGTTTCCACTCTATTTTCTACTCTATTTTCCTAAAGCCTACATGATATCCCATTAAGCAATATTACCCGTGCTGCTCTCCAAATCATCATAGTGCTTAATCATCTTTCAAAGATGGTTTTCAGGGTGTGTGTTAAATTCCCTGTTGAATTTCATAATTCTCAAGATGCGACTGATTTTCTTACCAAACTCAAAAATCTGCAACTGGTCTACCTAGTACACCATGTTAGACAAGAGAGCATCTGACAGCCTCAGACACCAAATCCTGTAGGAGCCACACAGCATGCCCAGAGCCACACAGCTGTGAAGGGACCACCACTGTTCCAACTCTCCTGACTTGTCCCTCCTGGCTTTTGTCTTATCACAGCTGCCTCAAATTGACCCATAGGATTTCTGCACATCCTTTGGGACTCTTGACTTTTCAACCAATGAAAACAGACCTCAGTGGAAAATACAAATTCATGTTCTTTTTCTGATTCACATCATGAAGTTTTCTGCCCTCTAGGATCTCAGTTCTACTGAAAACAACACTAAGGAGATGTTTTCTTTGGACGCCAAGATGCAACTCAGTTGAACTCCTTCTAACCCCTTGGCTCTTGGGCGTTGAGCTGGGAGTCACTTATGCTTCCCAGTGGCCTCACAAGTGCTTTCTGGTTTCAACCCAGTTGGAAATATTGAGACAAGAGTCTCTCTCACAGTGTACTGTTTGATCACTTTTACTTTTTTGAGTTGGAGGGAAGCAAAGCCTCTCAAAACAAATAAACAACAGTTAATCAAGCTTTTGATCCTCCTCAGAAGTTTGAACTTGGTTCCAGTTTGAGGCAAAAATTTAGGTCAGCTCTCATTTTATTTATTTGTTTCAAATTTTTAAAGGGAGTCCTTCACCTAGAATGCCCCAGGGCACAAACACAGTAACATAGAGACCCAAACACTCATACATACATACAATTGCCATGTTATTTTCAAATTCATCCACATCTCCATAAAAGCACTGCAATTCCCCCAATAGCTAAAAATAGCAATGATAATAACAAAATAACTCCAAAACCAACATCATTTTATCAGCTCATCTTTCCATGAAACTCACCCCAATTGTTTATGGAGTATGATTTGAATGATGATGTTAAAGGTTTATTCTACTTTCAAATATCTCTAAAATTATCCTACCCTCTTATTGAAACCATCTACCATGAAAGGTTCAATTTCTAGGGGTGGGAGCATTAATTTAAAAAAAAAAACTCTTTTCACATCTTAACAAGGGGCATCATTATGCACGGATATAATCAGACATCAGTAAGCTATGCGGTCTCACCATGAATTAGTTTTAAGAGTCACCGTTGAGATAAATTTAAAGGTTTGCTCTCTAGAGCCCAAACTCTTGTACTACTCAGCCTGTTGCATGTTCACTCACTGCTATTTACTCATTAGAAAAGCAAACCCTTGTAACTACTTTGAATTTGTTTCGCAATTTCAAGTTTAGTTCCAAGTTCACTGCCTCGATAAGTATCAGGATGTGAAGCCCATGATGTGCCAAGTTCTTTACTGCTTTGATTATTCATCATTTTGATGATTGTGTACAGAGGGGGTGAGTGTAGGTAATATATACATGGTGTATTCTTTCTGCTGAACTAACAGAGTTCTGTGATCTCCTAAAGAGGAATGGCTTTGCCATATACAACCTAACGGTTTACAAAAAGTTGTCCAGGGGAAAATTTTCATTTCTTATGAGTATTACAGTTTACTCCATAGTTAAAGCAGAGTAGGTCAGTGTTTTAGAACTACTTTTGATCAAAAAGGGACTAAAGGTCAATGATTAGGTTTAGTCTGAGCCATGTTTCCATATAAATTGAGGAGTGAAATTAAAAAACAAATGTATAGTTGTGTATAATTCTGAGAAAAATGCACACAGAAATACATAATGTAGGGATGGGAAAGGTCATAACAAGTTTCTCATAAAAAGTATCAAAGTTAATGTTCTAAGAATGTGATAAAAGCTATAATTAGGAGTCCAGAGAAGGAAAGGAAAGCTTTTGGAATTTCTTCCAAAGGCATGGGAAAGGGAGCTGTCCATGGAGAAACAATGTATTGGCTTGTTGTGTTCAGTCTCAGCTTGGCTTCACCCCCAGGAATAGCAGCACCACAGAACTATATTAAAGGAAGTAAGGTAACCTGGCCATGCTAATTAACTTGTCCTGGTCTGACTCTACTTGGTTGAATAACAGATAAGGAAATAGTAAAAACATTGGCTTCCTTTCATGAAACAGTTTCAACTCTGCTAATTTGATAGCTATTTAGCGCTCCACTTAAACAGAACATTTGGGTGACTGGAAGAGAGGCACAGCAATAGAGCCCTTCCCCACTATCTTCACTAAAGTGGGAGAGCACATGAACCATATTAGTCAATTTTCCCAGCACTAAGACACAATACCCAACACACACACACAACTAAAGAAGGAGAGGTTCGATTTGGCTCATAGTTCCAGAGGGACAAAGAAATATGAATTCAACAATGGTTATTATATTACATGATGCTATCTTTAAATTAGTTGTTCAGATTAGCAGATATAAGATTCACTTAAATAAAAACAAAACAAAAACAAAGAAATCATAAAAAATAAAACAAGGAAAAAATCAGAGTTAAAAAAAAGTATTAATTCCATGCTTGTTGACTTCAAGGCAGAAATATGGCAAAGACAGAAGAAAGAAAGAAAGAAAGAAAGAAAGAAAGAAAGAAAGAAAGAAAGAAAGAAAGAAAGAAAGAAAGAAAGAAAGGAAGGAAGGAAGGAAGGAAGAAAGAAAGAAAGAAAGAAAGAAAGAAAGAAAGAAAGAAAGAAAGAAAGAAAGAAAGAAAGAAGAAAGGAAAGAAAATAATGCCAAGTGCAGCAGAGCAGAGATGGTTAGTCCATGATGGCCTGCAAGCACATGAGAGGATCAGTGCTGGAAAAAGAAACGACAGACTGGGAGTAGATATAAAAGCCAAAGTCACCATTCCTTGACCCACCCAGACACACTCAGGACTGTGCTTTACTAATCCCTTGAGCTGCTCCCAAGGCAATATATTGACACAGAGCATAAAGAAACAAGAAGTTTGGAGTTGGAAAACCCATGCTATGGTTCTTGAGAATGGAGATGCAGTTAGGAAGTGGTTGTAATATATATTCCCAAAGAGAATTATGATGGAAATGGTGCCAAAGAGATATGGAACTAACATGCTTAAAGATTAGAAAAAGACAACTGCCCTAGACAGGAAGACTTAACTGAGACTGTGAATATGAATCTCTTAAAACATCAAAGTAAAAATGTCATGTATAACCTTGCTCCCAGAGGTTTACAGATATAATCTGTTGGATTATCTGGGAAACAATGCATTTTAAGTGTCTTGGTAATTCTTATGTGTTCTCAGGGATAGAAAATTTGCCCAAATTATTTCTTTCTTTCTTTCTTTTTTTCTTTCTTTCTTTCTTTCTTTCAGGGAAGAGTCTCTGGGGTGGTCAGGGTCTCACTACTAGATCAGACTCATAGTGATCCACCCTTTTACAGCCTCCCAAGAGTTTGGATTACAGGTTCGTGCCACCACACCCAGTCTCAGTTGTCATCTCAGCGTGGGGAAAGGCTGGCATAGCAGGCAGGAGAATTTCTTCATAGAAAAAGAAATCAAAGCCTAAGGACACCAGTGATTTTGGGACACTGGGCATATGATGGAAGAGGAAGGGAAACCCTTTAGCAAAATCTGGAAAGATCACAAGATAATACATATAGCTTCTGAAACACAAGAAGCCTTAATATTGCAAATTTTTTCAAAATCCTGTAATGAAATCCCAAATACGAACCTCAACATATATATTAGATTGGCCAAAATTCAGAACAATGGCAACATCAAATGCTGACAAGGACATGGAGCAGAACACTAGCATTCATCCCTGGTGGAAGCACAAACAAAGGCAGCCTCTTTGGAAAACAGACAGGAAGTTCTCTAGAAAATTAAACATAGTCTTAATTTACAAGCTGCCAATCACACTCCTTGAATACATGCAATACACTGAAAATTTATGTCTACAGAGAAAACCTACACATGAATATTTAAAGCAGCTTTATTCATAATTGCCCTAATTTAACTTTTATAATGGGAAAAGTAGAAAAAATCTCATAAAAATATTAGAAGGATAGCAATAGTTAGTGCGTTATATTCAGTTATCTTGAAAATAGTTACTCAGAATATAAGATATGGGCATAACAATTTTCAGATTGATATTAGCACAAGCCTAGCTTTTCAATGAACTAAGACTTTTTTTTTTTTTTTTTTTTTTTTTTTTTTTTAATGGCTAGCTCAGCCTGCCCTAGGGGTGGGGCTGGTTGTAGCATGTGGTGCTGGGGACTGAACTGTGGTCCCTCAGGTTGCCTAAGCTTGCCTAAGCAGGCATTTTAGACTGCTGAGCTATCTTGCTGGTCCAATGAACTAAGATGTTAATAGCATGGAAGACTAGCATTTTGGTCTTTTCCCATTTAACCTTTCCATTTTACCCCATCCTAGTCTCTTTTTCCTTTTGAAAAATTTCTTCTCATTTCATGATAGCTATTGTACATTTTAGGCCTTATTTATTCTTTCAGCTCATCACACCAGGAAGAAAATATGATTTTTACATATGTGTGTCTGATTTATTTCACTTATGAATATGATATCAAGTTGCATCCATTTACCTATAAAAGTCTCAAATTATTCTTTTTATGACATAATAGTACTCCATTATATATATATATATATGTATATATATATATATGTATATTTTATTTTTAAAGAATACAAAGTAATGATGTTAAAAAACATTAGAAATGATACAGTTTCATTAAACAAAGTAATACGAATTCAACAATGGCTACTATATTATATGATGCGATCTTTAAATTAGTTGTTCAGATTAACAGATGTGAAATTCATTTGAAGAAAGACAAAATAAAACAAAAACAAAAAAAACTGTAAGAAATGAAAACAAGAAAAAAGTCAGAGTTAAAAAAAAAAAAAAGCATTAACTTCTCCTTTCAAAAGACTAGCATGGGGCCAGCAAGATACCTCAGATGGCTAAGCATCAGCTTAGGCAAGTGCAGGGGCCAGTGTCCAATCCCCAGTATTTAATGTTGTGCCAGCCCTACACCCCAGACACACTGGGCTGGGCATGAAGACTGGGCATGGTGTCCCATGCCTGTAGTTAGCACTGGGTAGGTATAAAACAGGAGGATCACTGCTATTCTGAGCTTTGTGGTGAGACCCTGTACCAAATACATTAAAAAAAAAAAAAAAAAAAAAAAAAAAAAAAGGATCAGCACAAATGGGCAATATGGTTTTCAAAACTATGCTGCATATTTACCTGGATATATATTTTTCTTCTTTCATTTGTTTTTTTCATCATCCCAGTTTTTCCTTCCCGGTGAACAATGTCTTTCACTTTCACAGCATCTGTTGTACCTTTTAGAATTTCATTACTCTTCTGTGTTCTCACACTAGCGAGATAACATGATGTGTGCACATACGGATCCAATTTATTTCACTTCCCAATAGAGTCTCTAGCTGCATGTATTTATCTACAAAAGGCTCAAATTTATCTTTTTATTGCTGAATAATACTCCATTGTGTAAAGCTGTCATATCATTTTTATTCATTTCTCAGTTGATGGGCATTTGAGTTGTTTCTAAGATTCACCTATGACAAATTGCACTGCTATAAACATGGGTGCACATATATCACTGTGGTATGATGATCTCAGTTCTTTTGGAAAAATACCTAGGAGAGGAACAGCTGGGTTGAACGGGACTTCCAATCCTAGCTTTTTGAGGACTCTTCCTACTGATTTCCCTAATGGTTGTACCAGCATGCACTCTTACCAACAGTGAAGGATTCCTTTCTCCCCACAGCCTCATCAGCATTTGTTATTGGTTGACTTCTTGGGAGAGCTTTATTCTTCATTTTTTGGTGCCAAGCATTGAAACCAGGCTTTCAAGCAAGCATGCTACCACAGAGCTAAATCCCTAGCCCTCGTTGACTTCTTGATAATTGTCCTTTCTGGGATAAGGTGGAATCTCAACATTGTATAAATTTTCATTTATTGAATGAGCAATGATGTTGAACAATTTTTTTCATATATTTTTTGTCATTTGTATCCTTTCATTTGTGAGGTATATATTCATATCAGATGTCCATTTTTTCATTAGATCTTTTAATTTTTGATACCTGCTCTCTTTTCAAATTCTTTACCTGTTATAGATAGGAGTCCTTTGTATGATGGACAGTCTGTTATAATTGCCTCTCACTTGGAGGGCTTTTTTTTTTTTTACTCTGTTGGTGATTTCTTTTGATGTGCATCTTTTCAAAAAGATGAGATCCCAATTGTTGACTCTTTGAAGAACTTCCTCTGCCTTTTGAGTTTTGTTCATGGGCTCCATTGGTCCTCAGGCCTGTCTCTTTGCCAGTACCGTGCTGATTTTAGCACAGTAGCTTTATAGTATAATTTCAGGTCAGGGATTGTGATACTTCCTACCCCCTTTGATTTCCAGGATTGCTTTCGATATACTGGATCTCTTTTGGTTCCAAATGAATTTGAAGAAAGTTTCCTTCAGCTCTGTGAGGAATCCTAATGGTATTTTAATTGATATTGCACTGAGTCTGTATAATAGTTTTGGAAGTATGGCTATTTTCATAATGTTGTTTCTTCCTGTCCAGGAGCATGGAATAGTTTACCATTTTCTCAAATCTCATTTAATCATTTTTTTCAGAGTACTATAATTTTCATTATATAAATCTTTTGTGTCCTTTGTAAGCTTAATTCTTAAGTATTTCAAATTTTTGGATGTTATTGTGAAAGGTGTGGTTTCCCTAATTTTTCTCAGTGTGTTCACTCTTTATGTACACAAATGCTACTGAATTTTGAGCATTCACTTTATATTCTGCTACACTGCTGAATTTGCTGGTTAAATCTACAAGACTTGGTGTAGTTTTTGTTGTCCTCTACGTAGAGTATCATGTTATCTGCCAATAGTGATAATTTTCCTTCTTTTCCAATCTTTATTTGATTTTTGCTCTCTCTCCCTCTCTCTCTCTCTCTCTCTCTCTCTCTCTCTCTCTCTCTCTTGTCTAATTGTTCTAGCTGTATTTCCAGAACTGTATCGAATAAGAATCCTCGTCTTGTTCCTGATTTTAAAGTGAAAGTTTTTAATTTTTATCCATTATAATGTTGGCTGTTGGTTTGTCATAGATGGCTTTTATCAGATTGAACTAAGATCATCTATTCTGATTTTCCATAATGTTTTTATCACAAATAAGTTTTGAACTTTGTGAAAGGGTTTTTCTGCATCTATTGAGCTGATGGTGTGATTTTTGTCTTTCAGTCTGTTGATGTGGTGCAATGTTTATGGCTTTGCATATAGTAAAACATCCCTGCACTCTTAGGATAAATCCCACTTGGTTATGAAGTATAATGTTCTTGACGATTTACTGCATTTTGTGAGCTATTATTCATTGAAAATATTTGCATCTATGCTTACTAGAGAGACTGGCCTGTAGTTCTCTTTTGGGTGGATACTTCTCTGGTTCCTGTATCAATAGTTGCCTCCATGACTGAGTTTAAGAGAACAGCTTTCCTTGGAATTTCATTGAAGAGTTTAAGAAGAGTTGTCATTAAGTCTTCCCTAAATTTCTTGTAGAGTTCAGCTGTGAATCCATCAGGACCTGTGCTTTTCTTTATTGGCAAGTTTTTTTATTGTATTTTCTACTTCATTGGCTAAAATTGAATTATTCAGAATTTTTATATATTTTATTTAGGTTCAACAGTTCATATTTTTTAGGTATCTGTCCATTCCTTCTCTATTTTTCTATTCTGTGAAAGTAGAGATTTCAAAATGGATATTGATTTTCCTTCTGAAGTTCTATGGGATCTGTAATGATTTTACCCTTTTCATTCCTCATTGCATGAATTTGAATTTTTCTTTCCTTTTTAAAATGAGATTGAGTAGGGAGTTATCAATTTTATTTGTCCTTTCAAAGCACTAACTGACTCTAATTCTTTTATCACTTTCTTAGTCTCCATAGCATTTATTTCGGCCCCAATTTCTATCTTTTTCTAATATTCATGGGCTTTGGACTTGGCTTGCTCTTCTTTTTCTAGGAGCTGAGGTGCAGCATAAAATTGTTTAATCTGTGCTCATTCTTTTTTCCTGATGTGATAATTTATTGCTGGAAGTCTCCCTTTTAAAACAGCTTTCATTGCATTCCACCGGTACTGGTAGGTTTCATCTGCATTTTCATTTCATTATAATATTGTTTAACTTCTTGTTTAATTTCATTCATGATGTATTGGTTTTTCAGGAAGTTATTATTTAGTTTCCATGTGTTTATAGCATTTTTACAGTTTTTTTTTCAAATAATTTCCAGTTTCATTGCACTATGGTTAGACAACATGCATAGGATAATTTTGATTCCTTTGCATGCACCAAAGCATAGTTTATGTGTTATCACAAGATCTATTTTGGAGAATGATCCTTACACAGCTGAGAAAAAAAATGTGTATGTTGACACTATTGGATGGAACATTCTGTAAACATCTATAAGTCCACTTCTTCATAGGAGTGGTTTAATTCTAATAGTTTGTTTCTCATTTTTTATGGTTTATCTGTTTCTTTGTGTCAATGGAGTGTTAAAGACCCCTAGTTTAATTATGCTATTACTTATTATATATTTTTTCATGTCTGTTGAAATTTGTCTTATGTAGTTGGGTGTTCCTACATTGAGTACACACACACACACATATATATATATATATATATATATATATATATATATATATAATATATTATATATATATATATATATAATTATTTTGTCTTCCTCTTGCAGTTTTCCCCTAGCACGTATGTAGTGACCTTTTTGTCTCTTTTAATCTCACTTGGTTTGAACTTCACCTTGTCAGCAATCAGAATAGATACACTTGCTTTTTCTGTGTTCCTGTCACATGGAGTATTGTTTTCCACACTTTGTTATTCATTCTATTAATATCTTTTTGAGTTAAATGTGTTTCGTGATTGCATCATATTGTTGGATTTTGTGTCTTTAATCCACTGTGCCAATCTACTACTTTTGGTTGGTAAATAGAAGCTATTTACATTGATAATGATAACTGATATGTATTAGTTTGTCTTTGTACTTCATTTTTTAAAACATTTTTATATTGTGGATGGCTCAGCCTGCCTGGGAGGATAGGGGCTGGCAAAGTACGTGGTGCCAGGGATTTAGCCACGTTCATAAGCTTGCCTAAGCATGTGCTTTACACTGCTTAGCTATCTCACCAGCCCATGCATTAGCTTGTCTTCATCATATTGTTTTCCTACTCTAGGAAATCTACTTTTCCTCTTTGCTTAATTGCTTGCTCTATTTGGTTGTTCTCTTCTGTTGTTAAAGTTGTGGTCAATTTTGTCTCTTTATAAAATATTTGTCAGTACTCTTTGAAGGTTGGTTTAATTTTCATGAATTTCTTCAGCTGTCCTTTGTGAGGAAAGTATCTAATCTCTCCATTAAATTTGATAGTCTTTCAGGCTACATCAATGGGGTTTGAAAGTTGTTTTCTTTCGTGACCTCAAATATCTCACTCCCAGCTCTTCTTGATTTGATGGTCTGTATTGAGAAATCTGAAAATGATTCTGATGTGCATTTCATTATAGGTGACCTACTTCTTTCTAACAGCTTTTATTATTCTGTTCTTTTGCTTAGTTTCTGGGACTTGATTATGTTTCTTGGTGACAATTTACTTGGTTATGGGTAGCTGGAGTTCTACATGCATCAGTTATCTATATGTCAAATTCTTTTCCTATTCTCAGGAAATTTCTGCTACTACTGCTACAAACACTCTTTTTATGTCTTTTTTGTTATCTCCAGATGTTTCTTTTATACCTATCAATCTTGTATTCTATTTCTTTACATCATCTTTGTAGCTGTTGTATTCTTATTTCCTGGTATCTTGCTATTTTTAAGAGATTCTTTCTTTCATGTTCACTCTCTGCAATGATATCTTCAAGGTCCGAAATTCTTTTTTTCATTCAAATAGTTTTGCCAGCTGTCAGTGGAATTCTTAATGTTCTGGATGTCAGTTTCAACCTGTTTCATGTATTCCAGTTCTTTCCTGTAATGTGTATTCAATAGCTCTATCATATTCTTATTCTCTTCTATTTTTTTAATCTATGTCTTCCTTAGAGGTACAAAGCAAATTTTTCATGATTGCTATAATTTCCTTTTTTATCAGAGAGATTATTTCTGATCTGATTTCCTCTATAGCTTGTTGGAGTTGCTTCTTTACCACAGTTGCCATCATCTCAGAAATTTCAGGTATGTGACTTCTCTCTTGAACTTGTCTTGGGTAGGCCAGTGGTCTGAGATTGCCTTTTGTTCCTTCTACCTCATTAAGGAGAAGGGGAAGCTGCAGTTCAAGAAGGACCTGGTGATGATGTGTGCAGGCCAGATGTAAAAGGTCTCTTGATAGTGGATTCTACAGGGCAGTGATCCACAAATCAGGCCACCCTGGTGGTCTTCAGGGCAAAGAGTGGCAGTCAACTCAACAAATTCCAGTTGGAAGGTTGGGGGTCAGGGCTAAGGCTACTGAATCTTACCAAACAATCTGAAGGGTGAGAGGATTGGCTAGAATCAGCAAACTCTGGAGAGGGGTAGGGAATAGCCTACCAGGTCTCTCCAGTGGTCTTTATGTGGACAGATGCTACTGGACGCAGCAAACTCTGCGGGGAAAGCTCCTCTGTTATATTTAAAAAGAACACTTCTTTTATCCATTACACAATTGGTGGTCCTCCTAGATTTTTAAGGAATCTCTACACTGATTTCCACAGTGGTTCCGCCAGTCTATGCTCCCACCAACAGTGCAGAAGACTTCTTTTTTCCCCACAGCTGCTCCAGACTTGTTATTGCTTGATTTCTTGATAACAGGCTTTCTTTCTTGGGTGAAATGGGAGCTCTGCATGAATTTGCATTTTTTGAATGACAATGTTGCATGTTTTTCCTATGTTTATTTGCGATTTTTATTTTTTCATCTGAGAAGTGTGAATTCATCTTAGATGCCCATTTTTGGATTGAGTCTTTAAATTAAGGAACATTATTTTTAAAATTTCTTTATATGTTCTAGTTAGAAGTCTTTTTTCTGAGGGACAATAGAATTGTTCCAATTTAGAAACAAATAAATATGTCCTTCAGGAAGTGAATCAATAAATAAATTGGTACATAATGATAATGGAACATTGCTCCATATTAATAAAGAGTCAAAAATGCGAGCATAACTTATGAAGAAAAAATGTTTATGAGAAGCTTTCATGCTTATTTCAAGTGAAAAATAGTCTGAAAATATAAATATGGCATTATTCCAGCTATAAAGCATTCTGGAAAATCAAAACTATGGAAACAGTAACTACTGGTATTTATATGAAACCCACCACTTTTTATGTGTTATTATGGAAATAATCAGAGATAGATTTGTAATGAATATGTACCAGTACTTTCCAGAAGGGATCAATAAGAGTAGCACAGAAAAAATATTAGAATACTGAAGCTATAGTATGCAATAATATAATAGCAGCTACAAATTATTATCCATTTGTCAAAACCAGTAGAATGCACAATGCAAAGAATAAATCCTAATGAAACTGTGAGCATTGAGCAGTGGTATGTGCTTAGAAGACTATCAATTATCGCAAATATACAAGTTTGATGTGAGGTGCTGATATAATAAATCATATATAAGCCGGGTGTAATGGTGCATACCTGTATTCCCAGCACTTGGGAGGCTAAGGTAGGAGAATCAGTGCAAGTTCAAGACCAACGTTGGCCACAAAAGTGAGCTCAAGGCCAGCTTGAACTGCATAGTGAGACTGTCTTAAAAAGACAAAAAAGTCATATATATATTCATATATATATGATTTATTACATAGGCTTACAGGAACAAAAAGGGTGGAATCTTAATAAGCATTGGTAAAATCAAGTAGAAGAATCCAATATATCCAAAATAGATGTATGAATAGAGGGCTGGAGAATCCAATAGCAGTCCGTGGTTGAAGACCTAGAAACTCATGGCAAAATCAGAAGTGTGAGTGTGAGTCCGAAAGCCTAAGTTTATGCTAATAGGCCAAAGCTGGAAATTAACCACAAGTTCAGGGCTAAGGCAAATCAAGCTGAGAACACAGGCAGCTCATTAAGCTATACAAACAAGATTTTCTAGCTTGCAAGGTTTTTGTTAGACAGAGAGATTAAAATTAGCATCAACGTCCTGAATGTATAAATAAATGCCACTGTGGTGGTTGTCCAGCCCTACGTTCCCATCTGGAAAGAGGCCTCCACCTGAGCTCAGCTTTTGTCTCTTGTCTTTATTTCTGAAATCCCCTCTGTTATTCCCAGGAATATTTAATAGCCACATGAGCGGCAACACTGTGCTAGAATCCTGCAGAGCCTAGAGATCAAGGTCAAATGATAATGCTGAAGATCGGAGCTCTTCCAAAGAGAAAGTTCCTCCTCCTCTATTTCCTTCTGTTTTATTCTGTCCCACCTCCAAGCATATTTATTGATCGGTATCATCTGCATATAGGATGGCTGTTTCCTCAGTTTTGGCCTAAGTGTGAATTATTCATAGATGTATCCAGATGGATCTTGTGCATATTAAGTTGAATTATCTCAATTAGTAATTGCAGGAGGAGGAAGAAAAGGAAAAGGAAAATCACATTACTTCAAAATATTGACCTTTAATGGGCCTGGCAAGATGGCTCAGTGGTCTAAAGTGCCTGCTTAGGAAAGCTTAGGTGGCTGCAGGGACCGCGATTCGATCCCCTGCACCACATGCTGCGCCAGCCCTGCCCTCAGGGTAGGCTGAGCCAGCCATAAAGACAAACAAACAAACAAATGTTCTGAAAAAAACAAATAATAATAATAGTAATAATTTTTTTAAAAAAAAAAGTATTGACCTTTAAGACTATCTCTAGTGCAATCCTGGAAATTGACGGTGCTCAACAAGTGAGATATACAGCAGATCACAATGACTCATCAACCTGAAATCCACCACTTTTGATGTAGTATGTTAGAAATAATCAGACTGCCTTGTTGAGAATCAGCCCTTCCCATGCACAGCTCTCTCCATGCTCTAGCATGGGCTCAAGATTGAATTCATCCAGTGATGTATGCTCTTTCTTTCTTTAAAAAAATAAATCTTCAAAAGTAAGTTTAATCAGCATGTATTTCACAGTACTTGTTTATGTGGCTTTGATCTTTTTCCTTTTGTAGAAGAGGCTTTACTTTATATAATTTTTTGCATAATACTTAGGACAGTAAAATCCATATTACATATATCAATAAGTATAATAAAATAGTGGACTTCTTGTTTTTCTAAAAGATCATGATGTGTCTCTTATAAATAGTCCCATAGGATCAAAGAACTTGATTTTTGATGTTCTTTTGGTTACTTAAATTTTTTCAATTAAGTTTTTGGTTTCCAATAGCCTACTTAATTTCCCTTTCCTCATAGGAGATGCATATATGCTCAATTGAGGTGAAACAGCTAAAAATGATATAAGCTATTTTTTCAATGAGATTCTCTTTTATCCTATGTCTTTCTTTCTTTAACCATAACAGGAGAATAATTTTTGCCAAACAGACATTCCACTCAAAGAAGCAGTTACATTAGCAAGAGGAATTTCATTGGCCAATCTTCAGATTCTAAAGGTCCTACTTGCATTGCCTTAGAAGAGCTTAAAGACTAACACTGGTCCCATGAGAGGGATGATGCCTGCTGTGGTCATGGCCTCACAATATTCCACCAGATGGAGCCATAGATTGAAGAGATGGCTCTACAGTGAGGTGGAAGAGAGACCACTACCCACTCCAAGAGAATTCCATTTAATTCTGAAACAACTTGGAATCCTCACTGAGTTTGTGCTTATCAAACAGCCTTTCTGGGTACAGATAATGATTGTATGTCCTCACATGTGGTAAAGTACATAAATGAAGTGACACAATATAAAGACAAATTGTAAAAGGCAATTTCTAAACGAAGTAATTACTATCATTTACTATAATACTTTGAACAATTTTACTTTTTATTAGTGTAGCTAAAGACAATAAGCTTAGAAACCATCCCACAGTTACTCATTGATTATTCAGCAATTGAAACTGGGAAAAAAAAAAAAAAAAAGAAAAAATATAAAGCAAGAGCAATACGTTCTAAAGAGAAAAAGATATAATTTATTTTTATAGAACTCACATTTCATTTAGATTTAAAAAGTATGTCTATGTATCCTAAATAATGCAAGTCATGCCAAATAGCTCAGCTTCACCTTAGGGTTCATTAATAGAAAGGCACGATGCTTTACGAGAACAGAACAGAAATGTAGCTGGTTTCTTAAAACATGAAGGACACACACTTCCTGCAGGAAGAAGGAAAAAAAAAAAAAAAAAAACCTAGCTCTACTTTTCCTCAACTTGTTTTATTTTTGAAATGTTCCCTTGCTTTTCTACTTCAACCTTCCTCAGCCTCTTTGTGGAATCTCCCTCAATGCTCTTGGTGCAAAGAAGCTGAGTGCGCTACTGCACCTCGGCCAGCCAAGCTGGCAGTAAACTTAATGTATCCTGTACTTGTTCTGTAATTCCTTGAGGAAGATATCCAGAGACTCCTTAGAAAAGTCTCTTTTCTTTATTTCCTTCATTCAAATCCTAAGAAGACATTTAGTAGAAAGATTTCTAGATTAAAGTTGGCAATTTATGAGATTTATAGAATCTTTGGATTAATAAAAAAGAAAATTCATCAAAACATTTCACTTAGTAATCTGCTTTAATTCTGTTATTTTTATTCCAATGTCAGAATTAGAAATGTCACCAAATATTATGAAGTATTTACTATAAACAGGAGACTTCTGAGAATTCTGATGTGCAAATTGGTCTTTGAAAACATTACTGAAGTAGGCTGCCAGCAGATGCTGTCTACCTAGACAGGCACTTCCTGCGTGATGTTAAACTTCTGATGTGGCTTGGTAGGGTAAGTTCAGAATCAAACAGAGAATAATGTCACTACATTTTATTGACCTCAAGTGTGCTATAGCTGATTCAAGATCTCTCTCTCTCTCTCTCTCTCTCTCTCTCTCTCTCTCTCTCTCTCTCTCTTTTTCTCTCTCTCTCTCTCTCTATCTCTCTCTCTCTCTTTCTTTCTCAGAACCAGAGATTGAACTCAGGCCCTTGCACTTACCAGACAAGTGTTTATTTTACTGAGCTATCTCCCAGCCCCAGCCATCTCCTCAGCCCCTTTCAAGGTTTCTCATCAAAGTATTTTTCTCATGTCTGATGGAGAGACATATCCTTCTGATTGGCCATGGAGTTGCCTCAAGAGCTGAATGTAGCTGAAATCAGTTCGACTTAGAATATGAGGACTGTCTGAAAGCTGAATTCATACATAGTTCTGCACGCAGTTTCCCTATTGTGAGCAATAATTGGCTTGATGGAGAACTTCTTTTTGCAGGTTGTGATGTGTTTTGAATGTTCAGTGCTTATCTAGGGACACATGGCCAAAGCCATCCTATCACTTCTGGTCCACATTTCATTATCTCTCCCTCTCCATTGAAAATCATTTCAGCATCCAAAAGAAAATGCTGCCAAATAGCAATTATCTTTAGGTTTATAAACCCTAGGACCATGCTTATCATTATGAAGTAGCAGCTGATAGGTTTGTCAGAGGTACAGTGAAGAGATAGAAAAGATGAAAGAAACCTTTATTGACTTCCAAGACAGGGACAGAATTGGGTATAGATGGTCAAGTGGATCTTCTGGCCTAAGATAAAGAAAGCTAGAGCTTTTATGGACTTTTGTTAAGGGTGGAGTTTTGAGGAGGATGTTGAGAAATATCTGAGGAGCTGATTGGAGTCTTCCCTGAGGTGGCACAAAAGATGGAAGGAAATTGGAGAAGGAAGAGTTGGTCTTTGGAAAAATAAGCTACTGTTTTAAGGGCTTCAGCCACGTTAGATGATGAACATAATAATTCAGCAATTGATACTAAGGTCAGAACCTATAAGTAGCAAAGCAGGAAGACTTCATGCAGTTTAGATGAACTTGCTGGCACAATATCAGCCCTGACCATTCTAGCTTTTTCTTGACAAATGTGAATTACTTTTACAAAGTCCAGTGGAATGATTTTTTCTTGTGTAAATCTTTAGTCTGAACTACAGCCTTGGTCTTTGGGGTACATGCATAGGTCAATTACGTTTCTGTAATTGAAAAGCTCACCCAATGTCCTTCTTCACTGGTTCTTTATTTCTTTTTTGCCACAATTCCACCATGTAAATTTTCAAGTCTAAAATTTAGAACCAGACAGCCGGGCGTGGCAGTGCACGCCTGTAATCCCAGCACTTGGGAGGCTGAGGCAGGAAGATAGATGTGAGTTCAAGACCAGCCTGGGCTACAAAAGTGAGCTCAAGGCCAGCTTGAACTGCATAGCAAGACACTGTCTCAAAAAAAAAAAAAAATTTAGAACCAGAAAACAAGAAGAAAAACAACTTATTATAGATTAAAGCAAGAACAACATAGAAAATAAATAATGGTTTAGAATCTATTTTCAGGCACATAAGAAGCACAATTTGCAGAAAGGTTTCAAGTCACTCACTCCTCTAGTGTGACAGTCGTTTTCTTTGCTTTTACCATGCTTCACTGTGAAGTAAAATTGCCCTCTACTTTGCAAGAGGCATGGCAGATTATTTTTTTCATTCTTCGCTTTTTTTTTTTACTATAATTCTGCCATGAGAAATTTCAATAGCCCAGTCCTTTAAAAATCTTTAGTTTTCCAACTAGTTAGTGTGGCAAAACCAGATGCTTAAAAATATAAAATCTTGGGTTGAAATAATTCCAAGCATACTGTTGAATCCCATAGGAAATAATTTGGCATAAACTAAAATAGGTTAGCATTGGGCTTATGACCTAAATTTACTTTTGCTCTCTTTTTCAAATATCTGCATCTCTAATACTTATGTAATTCATATCTGCATCTGTAAATTTACAGACATACCCATATACACATGTGTACATGCATATACATTTAATTTTAATCCCATAAAAACAAGTTTTCTTCTTTCTGCAAGTTTTCTTTAGGTTTGCTCATGATTTTCCAGAATCATGTAAATAAATTATATCATGCTCGGCAATATGTTCAAGGAGTTACTACATTAAGTAAGCAAACGTCACATAAAACGTGCATAAACAAAGCAGCTCACTCAGTTTTCCTTTGAAACATGTTTATTCTTGGAAACTAGCACACTCTTCAAACCTTCTTACCTTTAAACTCCTTCCAAGGTTGAAGGGCCCCGGAAGGAATTCCTATGCCTGAAGCTAAACCACCCTGAAAGGACCAACTCCTTCAGTTTTACAGTTGCCAGGTGGAGCGGGCCTGGGGGCATGGGTGGGCGGAGGCGTGGCTGGTCAGGGGCCTGCAGCAACCGGTGCCCCAAGCAGCCGCTCAGGCAGGTAGGGCTCAGCCTTACCACCTCTGAGTCTGGGGGTTGCTGCTCATCTGAAACCAATGGTAAAACAAAGAGAGCAAACAGAAAACCATCTCAGTGTAGTGTAACAGAGAAAGAGGCTCCTGATCTCCCTGCTAGCCTGAGCTGATGCTGGGCGCCTTCTCTCTTGCCTGCCTCAAGTCCACCTGCAAGTTGAGTGGCCAGGGTTTCCCCTTCTGTGCTGCTCTCAGGCCTTGCTTCTCCTGGCAGCCCTGAGAAGTAGCTGTGCTGTGTTCCAGAACCCTGTGGCTTCCACGCAACCACACGGTGGCTTCTGTGGGTCACACTCGTGAACATCTTGGATGCAAATCCGGTTGTTTTCCTCACCTGCAAAAGTTGGGGCAACGTCTTCAAGCCCCTGGTGAAATTCGGGGCGGCATTTAAAAATGGCCATTCTGATGTCAATTTGATGTGTTTGCTGAATACCACATGACATAATTCACTTTACAATGAAGAGAAATTCATTTCATTTAGGACAAATATTGTGAGGTCCATTTCCCATTGAAAGCATTCTGGTGGCATCAGACTTTGTTTTAAATACCTAGCACCCAGGACCCAGAAAATCACCTTTCAGATCATGACAAACAACCTCTTTTCGGTGTTGAAAAAAAAAAAAAAAAAATAACAGCAAACATTGACTATTCTTGTCCTCCAGCCTTTTATTTCCATACAAGCAAATGACTAGAAGCTTTACCTATGATCTCCTGGAAAACATGTCTACTATGCACAGCTGTTTCTGTTGAGTGTCATGCAGTCTACAGTTTATCCACTTTTTAAAAATATTTTTTCCCTTAAAATCAGTTAAGGGCTGGAGATGTCACTTGGTAGCACAGAGACTGCCTGGAAAGCACAAGGTCCTGAGTTTGATTACCATTCCAAGGAAAAGAAAAATCAAGTAAGTCTTTCTCTAAACTTTTATTTGGAAAATAAAACCTCGTAGAAACTATGTTTTAGTAGCATCCCTTGTGCAAACATCACATTGTCTCACTAGTGTGAGATCCTGAAGGAATGAATAAAATCTGAAAGGTACAATAGATGCTATGAAAAGGAAAGCATCTGTTCAGTGCGAAGGAAAAAGTGAGATGAGGGAAAGGACAAAAGAAAGATGGGAGAAAATGTGTATTTACATATATTATATATAAATTATTATTATTCATATGATATTACTTATATAATATACTATAACTAATAAATTAGTATTTATATATAAATATGTATTTTTATATATTATATGCAGGATAATTTGGATAATTGTGCTGCCCATTTCTGCTGGTCTTTTGAAAGGATCAGTTAATCCTTAAAATTCTTCTTATTATTATTTTTTTCTTTTTAATTTTTTATAACCTTTTGCTGTTGTTTTGTTTTTAACTACTTTTGCACTTTTATATTTGGAAATCTAAACAACTAATTTAAAGATAACATCAAGCAAGGCAGCAACCATAGTTCAATTCCTATCACTTTATTTAGTGAAATTTTTGTATTGTTTCTAATGCTATTTTTTAATTACTATTTTGCATCCTTTTAAAAAAATAAGTCTGTAAAGTTTATTGCTTCCTGGGATGTGAAAGTTAGAGCACATGACAATGACAGTCCATACTAACCAGTAACACAAAACACCTTTCTAGGTTTCCAGGTAAAAGAGAAGGCACCTGCTGTTGTGGTTGCAAAGGCCCTTCCTGTTTCAAAGCCCATGCAACTATGTGGTCAGCAGTGCTGCATCTGGCCCTTGGGAGGTGCTTAGAGAAATGGGGTCACCATCCCCAGAAGAGGGATTGAAGTTGCAGAAAATGTCTCCTTGAACGTCCAGTCCCTCTGCCATGGAAGGGCTCACCATTCTTCCACTCCAGAGGATGCATGAGGAAGACCCCACTTTGCAAGCAGAGAGCAGGCTTCAC
>PVJA010018766.1:0-29736 GCA_004027025.1 Myocastor coypus
TTTACAGAACTTATATCTTTGAGGATAGGAAAGGTAAGCAGAAAAACATGTGATGTGAACACTTGAGTTTAGATGGAACACCCTGGCAAACAATTTCAAGGCCAAGGAGCTGGTAGGGAGGGAAAAAAGAAAATGAAGGACACATATCATACATCTCATTCAAAGCAGCAAAAGAGAAACCTTGATCTGTGCTATTAATTACTTTAAAGTTCCATCCTAAGTATTGGTCTGTCAATGTTCAGACAGCTCATTTTCAGGTATGGTAACACCTTTCCCATGGCATTTCTTCTCACCATTAGCACGAATCACAGTCCTCCTCCTCCTCCTCCTCTTTAGAGAGTTCAGAATTACCCACATTCCTATACATGTTTTGGAAATTTTTTAGGAAAACAGAAACAATTGTTCTTAGCTCCCCAGGCCCCTGAACTAACTATCCATCCATCTATCTATCTATCTATCTATCTATCTATCTATCTATCTATCTATTTATTTTTGAGAGAGGATTTCACTATGTGGTTCGGGCTGTCAAGCTCACTTTGTAGCCCAGGCTGGCCTCGAACTCACAGCAGCCCTTCTGCCTCAACCACCTGAGTTAGCACTCAGGATTATAGGCAGTACCATCATGCCTGGCTAAAAATTTTTTCACACTCAAAGACTGAACGCTTCTACTGGTGTGAACTCAGAGAATTTGATAAATATGCATTTCCAACTCTGTCCCTTTGGAATCACCATTTTTTAAACTGCTACTATATATTTTGAGCTTTTCTTATAGCCTTATTTATTTATTTTTGGTGGTACCAGGGATCAAACTCGGAATCTTGTGCTTGCCAGGTAAGCACTTACTCCACTAAGCTATCTCCCCGGACCCCCTTACAGCCTTTTTATCTGTCCTCTACTACAACTTTAGTTGATGACTTGAATTGTCTAGTTACATTGGAGGATTTGAGTAGGAATCCGAGAGTTCAAAAGTGTTGCAGATTTCATAGGTATCTAAAAAACTAAGAGCCAACTGATTATAAAAAATGCCCACATAAAGAATGTGATTATATCACTCATTTTAAAATATAAAAATGAAGATATGCCACATAACCATGATTTTATTTTCTGAATAAGGTAATTAAATCCCTCTCTATACTATCTTATAAAAATATACCACTTTTTTGGGTGGTAGAGAGTCATAGTATCAATTTATATTAATGGATATTATATATAATACAAAGAATAAAAGTCAGCAAAATCATAAAGAAGGTAAAACACATCACTAGTATTTAGAAACTAGATTTATAAAAGAGAACAGGAATAGTATTCTGTCAGTGAATTACTGTCTTGTACACATTAGGTAACTATGAGTTCCTATTTGTAATTGTTACATAAAACCAATGTTAAAGATATTTTCACATAATTGCAGAACTATTAAGCTTTTACCTTTCTAAAAATAAAGATTTCAAAGCTTTAAAATAAGACAGGGAGGCAGCACTAGGAAAATTAAAGATCTTTTTGTACTCTGTTCATTGAATGCTTGTTCTCAAGGTTACAAATCTACTAAATGAAAAAGTGGAACAGTATTGGTAGCTCATATTCAACTCAATTTTGAATACTGAGTAATTTAGTCTAATTTTCTAGATTTAGCTTAAGATACTTATAGAGTGAATAATGTTTCTAAATCATGATGAGTTTAGGGACTTTGGACAGTAAGGAAAAAAGTACCATACTATTTAGAATTCTAAGTTGGTCACTAAGTGTTAATTTAAACACTTAAAACTTCCTGTTTTATAGAGGCCAGAAACATAATTTGAAATTTGACAATCATGTATTAGATTAAAACAATTTTAACAATTCAAGTTCTTGCTGACAGAGTTCATTTAAGCTGCAAGCTTTGGTACTGCATTACTGTTCCCACATGATATCATCTCTTCTCAATTTCATCTGAATATTGTGAACTTGTGCTGGATGAAGGTTGTTGCTTTTCTGAGAAGAGTTAGCTTCATGCAAACATTTCCTGGGGCTATTTTTCATGCTCTTCAATTCTTGGTTACCATCTTGCTGAACACTCAAAGTTTTACTTGCCTTTGAGTTGTGAACTTTTTGCTGTAGTTTATAGACCTGAGAAAGACAGAAAAAAATCTAATATTTAAGTCAAAAGATACTAAGAGTATATATGAATTGAACCGATGGCCTAAAGGTCATATTAAACTACAGAGCTCAGTTCAGTAAGCTTTTAGTTATACAACACTTATTATAAGCCAAGCACTGTGCTAGTCATGTAGGGAGATAATGAATAAAATAGTCCTTGCTTTCTAGAAGCTTATTGCTCTGACATGTAAAAAAAAGAACACATATGTGACAACTGGTTAATATTTCAAGCAGAGCCAACTCTTAGTAGGAAAAAAGTGTGTATTTGACAAGGCTAACATAGAACCAGATCATTTCAGGCTGGAGAACTAGAAGGAAAGACAGTATGAAGATAGAAAACTGACGAAAAGCAGAGAACAAAGAAAAACGAACTTTTTAGGTGCTATTAACAGCAAAACAAAGAACAGGTACTAGGAATGAGCACTTTATAAAACACATATAATCTTAGGAGTATCATGAGGGGGCCTTGTCAGTTATCTCAGTTGTTTAAGTGTCTGATGGGGCAAACTCAGTCAGGCCCAGGGGACAGTGGTTCGATCCCCAGTACCCCATGCCTTACCAGATTTGTCCATAAGGCAGTCTGAGCCACCCAATAAAAACAAAAACCCTTGTCAGGGGCTGGAAAGATATCTCCTCTGGCACAAGTGCCTGCAAGGTCGTAAGTTTGAACCCTAGTCACACACACACACACAAACTTAAACAAAAAAACAAACAAACAAAAAACCCTTGAACCCTTGTCAACTTTAGGGCTAGCCAAATAGTTCAGCAGATTAAAGCACCTGCAAGCAGGTGCAGAGGCTGGAGGTTCAATCCCTGGGCCTGTGGTGCTGGCCCCAAACCTGGGGTGTGCTGAGACGGCAATTGAGACTGGGTGTGGTGGCATGAGCCTGTAATCCCAGCTCTTGAGAGGCTGTAAACAGGTAGATCACTATGAATCTTATCTAGTAGTGAGACCTTGAGCACCTTGTAGACCCTTCCCTAAAAAAAATAAAAAATAAATAAAAAAAAAGAAGTATCTTGAATTGCATCTTGTATTACTAGTATGAATTACTAGTATGAAGGCAATATGTAATGTATTAATTATTATAAATATACTAACCTCTGCTGAAACTGCTTTATTGCTATTTTCTCATTAAAATGAATAAAAATTAAAAAAACAAATAAATAATACCCCCCTTCCACAAAAAAAAAAAAAGTTGCACTATAGAAGAGCATCAATAGTGGATGTTTTCAATATATTTGAATTTGAAGTCCTAGTCAATGTCAGAAAAAAAAGTCAAAAAAATTAATTTTACTTTCTTGACGAGGACCTGCTAATCACAGACTAGATGGAATCAAAGAAAGCAACATGATCAATAAATCCAAACAGATTTCTTCAAAGTCTGACCAATAAGTTTATTATTTCACTCATGTAAAAGTCTAACTTGTAGAGCTGATGCTAAAATGCTTAAAATTTTATACTGTTATACCCATTATGTAATATAAATAATAATTTTCAAAATATAAAATATATAGGCTGCCTAAATTTTAAAAACATGGTTATTCTTTTATTCAAGTTTCTCCTACTCAATTCTAAGAAAGTGTACAAATTATGTTAAGTTTTATAATCTTCACTCCAAACAAGTACATTAAATTTTTTACTTACTATAGCCTAAAAAGCCAAAAGAGTAAAAGTAAATAAATAAATAAATTTAAAAAAGAGAGAGAGAAAAAAAGCCACTTGTGTCAAAATTTTCATCTTTTTCCTTCTTGGTCATAAGTAGAATAAGGGTAATAATATTCTGCATCTTATTCAACCCAGCAACCAGGCCTGGCATGTGAGACTACTATGGGCCTACTGGAAACTCATTCAACTCAGCAACCAGGCTCAGCATGTGAGTGAGACTGCTCGTGGCCAGCCAGAAACTCATTCACACTGGCCTAGTGTGGAAAACTGTGGCAGAACTCCCTGCACAGAGGCTAGAGACAAGACTCACCCAGATGATCCACAAGCAGAACATCTTGCCAGAGTGGCACAACAGGTTTACCTCCAAGAGCTGTGGCGGGACGAAGTGGAGCTCAGCAGCCAGACTCAAGCCACACCCACCTGGACAAGTTTGAACTTGGCAGATCCAGATCTGGTGCTAAGGTAAGAACTGTACCAAAGCTCTACACCAAAGGTCAGAAAGCAGGGCTATAGAAAATGACAAAGACAAGGAGCAAAATGCGCTCTTGGGCCACGAGCCCACCCAGAACAAATGTAAGAGACAATAACATAGAAGAAATTGGAAAAATCACACACTTGAAATCTCTGAAATAGTAGCATCTGAAGTAAAGAAACAACTGCAGAAAGGTATAGAGGAAATCAGATCAGAAATAATTTCTGAAGTAAAAAAAGAAATGATAACTATAATTAAAGAAGTACTAAGTGCTTTTAAAGAAGACACTGATAAAAAAATAGAGGAGAATGGAAAAATGATGGAATCCTTGAGTGAGCAATGTTGGAAAGTAAAAGAATGCAGGAAGCAGATTCAAAGTGCTATACAGGAAATTAAAACCTCAATCACAAGCTGGCAAAACTGTTTCAAAGAAAGTGAAAATAGCCCTTCAGACCTTAAAGACACCATTGCAGCTAGTGACAATATAAGAAAAGATCTCTTAAAAACAACTAATATGCAGGAAAAATAATTCAACATCTGTAAGATGATATAAAGATGAACAAGACTAATAGGCATCAATGAGAAAGGAGTCTGTACAAATGATATAAAAAGAATATGGACAGAAATAACAGCAGAAAACTTCCCAAATATGGGGAAACAATCTGACATTTGGTAACTGAAGCATACAGAACTCCAAGTAGCATCAACTCAATTAAAACCACACCCAGATATATAATAATCAAGATCCCAGAAATTCAGCACAGGAACAGTATACTAAAAGCTGCTAGAGAAAAGAAACAGATCACATTTCAAGGAAAATCTATCAGAATAATGGCAGATTTCTCTTTACAAACCATCAAGTCAAGAAGAGCATGGAGCAAAGTACTACAGGTCTTGCAAGAAAACAAATTCCAACCCAAACTGACATACCCTGCAAAACTCTCTTTCAAGTATAAAGGAGAAGTGAAATACTTCTAGGACAAAAGAACAACTAAAGAATTTCATGATGTAAAAGCCAGCCCTACACAGTTTACTAAAAGATATGCTAGAGAGGGATCAAAATGACTACAACTCCATGAATGGAAAGAACCCACCAAATAGGGCAAATAATTAAACACAGGAGAAAAAGAGGTATAAAACAGCAATCTTTCAACTATTCTTTTGTATACAGCAGCAAAATATGTCCATCAGCATATTCTACTTCTCCTGCACCCTATGGGTCATCATTCTGTCTGGGTCTAGAGGGTAGATATAAAGGAAATAGCAGTAGCTCAGTCCCACAAGAGATGCCTGGCCACCAGTAACCATCAGGACACTGTCCATGTCCATGACATATTAGAACTTTGTGCAATATCTTATCCCCAAACTGTTAGAAGTGCTGGTCATATATTTGCCATTCCAGTATTTATGTTATGTTTTATTCTTTTTTTTTTTTTTTTTGTCTTTTTGAGACAGGGTCTCACTGTACAGTTCAGGCTGGCCTTGAGGCTCAGTTTTGTAGCCCAGGCTGGTCTCAAACTCTCACCGATCCTCCCGCCTCAGCCTCCCGAGTGCTGGGATTATAGGCGTGCACCACCATGCCTGGCTATGTTATGTTTTATTCTTAGTAATTCTTTACTACCATGGAAACTTTTTCTTAGTTGACATTTTTGTATATATTCACCTACTCAAATACTATGTGAGTACTCTGAATTGATTACAGATTCATATATATGATACACAACATTCTGGCTTCTTGGACTCACGATTTGATTTGAATTTTGGAATATTATTTTGAAACATTTAACTTAATTTTTAATTAATTTTCTGAATATTGTTTAATTATAATTTTTGTTTTATGATTTATACTGTATCTCTGATTTACAATTCACTTGTAAGACATGTTATGACACTTTCTCCTAGCATTAGAAACTTTAAAAAGAAATTTAAAAAATATATATATGTATATACAAGAGAGTTAGGATAGATATAGAGCTACTTGCTCTTAGTTTATTGAGAATAAAAGCTTGTACCAACATTGTTTAGACAAGATATCAGGTCTGCATCTTGTCCTCTGAACAACTACTTGAAGACAGCAATATGTGTTGTATTAATTACTGTAACCATCCTAACTTGTTTTGAAACTGTTTTATTGCCATTTAATCTTTTTTTCTCATTAAAATGAATACAATAAATAAATAAATATTCTGCATCTTTATTACTTTTTTATAAAGGTGGTGGGGGGGTTATTTGTAAGATTAATATATTACCAACTTACGTAAACAATGATTCTTTGAGATTTAAGGAAAAGCTCCCTTTGCCTTCTGCCCTAGCAGTGTAACAGTGCTGAAAGATAAACTATATAGTCACTGTCTTGAGAAATTATATATTTGTGATTCCTTAAAGTGTCAAAAGTTATGCCATTTTTAGTTATTAAGACTTTACATATGGTATATTGTCCTCAAGACCTATGTCCTAACTATAGCTACAACAGCTGTGCATAGGTCCCCAGTAAATGTAATATGGCCCAGACTGCTTTAGGAAAGAGGAAACAGTGGTTTTTGGAACTGGGACGCTGCTTAAATAGCCAGGTTTATGTGTGGTATTGCCTAAGAGACTTGAGGTCAGAGGAGCATCATTAAGACATTAGAGGAGAGAGAAGGAAAACTAATGGCTGAAAGGCAACTGGAAGGCTACTAAAGCTTTTCTTACAATTCTTCTAAAGCCTAAATACATAGCTAAACACTTTTGCTCATTTTTCTTTCTGTTATCTTGGAGAGTTATCTAGGAGGCCCAGGTCATTTGAATGGGGTGGATGGCTCTCTGAATAACTATCTTTTCACCAACCCCAATAGGGACCTCAAATTGGGAAGGTTACATGAAGAAGTAACACTGAATCCAGATATATTATCTGCTTATTAAACACTAAAATAATCTTACACTGTCCTGATGCTTCTTCAGTCTTGAAATTTGCTTTCCTTTAATTTCCATTTTCTTGACCAAACGTTCTAGTTCACATTCTATATCATCACATACGGAATGGGTTTCAGTTTCCTTCATTTGTTTCAGTAGTTCTTCATGCTCCCTAGCAGAGGAAAAACAAACACCAAGGACTATTATAGTTCATATAATCTGAGATTAGTTACATTTAGAAATATCTTAGGCTGCTAAACATCCTTTAAAATTTGAATTCATGATGTTCAGAGCTAAATGTTCTACAATTTTCTGATACCTCTGGCTGGAGGAATTAAAAGGTTCTCTTCACTTCAAACTCTAGAATTTGAAATACTGTAAATAAAACTAGCTTATGTATTTTATAGAGGTCTTACTTCAAGTAGCTGGGCTGCCAAATCATAGCTCTGGAATTCCTGTTGACTATATATTTAAACAGGGGCATAATATAAAATGTCTCATACAGAATCTTCTATGGATGGTTCAAAATTTATAACGCAGAACAGCTAGAGTCTAAAAGAAGGAATTATATGCCATCTTGTCCAATGAAGTCATTCACTTAGCTAAAATACTAAGAAACTAAAGAATCTTCCTTATAAAAGCTTCTGTAAATTATAATCTAAGGTTAGTAGACTTTATATATTAGCTCAATGGTAACATATCTATCAGTCCAGATCTAGGAACTATAGAAACTCCTTAAATTGGAGAAATAGTAATTATTGAGTTAAACACATAAGAGTACAATGAATACAATGAAAAACAGTGACAATAAATCTGCAGATTAAAATAATGTAACTCCTGCTAGGCAGGGTGATACTTGACTAAATAGCTACTTGAGAGGCTGAGGTACATGGATCAAGACTGAGGATAGTCCTGAGCAATTTAGTGAGAACCTGTCTCAAGATAAAAAAATGAGGATGTAGTGCAATGGTAGAGAATTCAAATAGCTAAGTAAATATTTTCAGGATTTTTAAGTATAATTTTTCTGGGGAATAAAAAGAAAAATATCTAAAAATTTTGTTACTTCTATTAACACAATAAAAATACTTACATGGTCATTTGGTCTAGCTCATCTTGCATTGCCATCAAAAGTTCAGACAAACTGTCACAAATGGAAATAGACTTTTCTGATCCATGAGGTACAGCTCTGCAGTACTGGGAAACCGTTCTGGGAGGCTTACAAAGACATCTAGGCTGAACCTCTTGAGCATGTTTTGGGAGGCTATGTGGGCCACAGTGAGGCATTTTCTGCTGAAGGTTTCGCCTGCTTGCATTCACAGAACAGCCTGCACTGGCAGACTTAGGGAGAAAAAAAATAGCTAAGGACAATTTAAAGATGGTATTTAAGCAGCACTTACAAACACAGAGGAAGGATTTTTGAACTATCACCAGTTTTTTCCTCTCACCTTTTTAGCTTCGATAAGTGGTGCTCTAAATTTTGAATAAATTTGTAGAGGTGGTCTTCTTTTTAAACATTTAGTTTTCTAAACATTGACAAAGGGAAAAGCAAACATTTTAAAATATATTTACAATATTAATTAACTCTCAAAAGTGAACAGTAAGCAAAAATACAATTAGAAAAATGGTAACATTGAGTATATTTTTTCTTACCACTTTAACTATAACACAGCTATCTAAAATGTTAATTCATATAAACAAGATACTGATCAATCTACAAAGTAATAACTATTAGGCAAATTCAAAGGACTTGAACATAAATAATAAATTTCCTATATTAATGATTTTACACATCTATAAACTATTTATATACATCATTTTTGTTGTACACATATGTGAAATTTTATTTTAGATTTATTGTTTCATTAGCATCTGTTGTGTTTAATGTCTCTTCAAAAGAAGAAAGGATTACCAAATAAGAGTTCAAGGCTAGAAAAACTGAAATGGTTCCTATTATTTCACAAAGACAGCTACAGCTCTTTTTTGCTTTAGTTATCAAGTAAACATGGCTAATGTTACTTTCTTTAACCTAGCCTTTACATAATTTTGTTCTTATGTAAAAAAAAAACCATCATCATTTGATTAATTTAATGGCATTGCTGCATAACTTCTTGAAATACTTTCTGGAAAGAGGTATACACAAAGATTTAAAGGTTGAAAAATGACTATTAGAAAATAAAGTTGCTTGGGACAGTTTTATATATACATACATATATATATACCTTTGAAGATTTTTTCTTTTCCTTGAAGTGTTTTGAATTTGACACTGAAGACATTAAAATTTTACTGATTTCAAGTCCAGTCTGAAGCTATAATATCAAAGAAACAATTCATAAAATTGACTTGGGTTAAGCTTCTTCAAATATAATGAAAACTGGCCTCAGTTCATAAGCATAAAAATGCCTTTGTGAGGTATGGGTATTATGGCACAGGCCTTTGGCTACTCAGGAACTGAAGCAGGAGGACTGCCTGAGGCCAGTTCAGGGTCAAAGTGGGCAATACAGTGAGAGACTTCATCATCTCAAAAACAAAAAACAAAACAAAACAAAAATCTTTTGAGGAAGTAAAGAAAACCCAAAATATTATTTTCTGTGTATATCAAAGTCAGTAAGTCTATTGATAATTATAATTATGCTTTGTTTATGAGAATAAATTATTTATATAAGTAATATACACACACACATGGCAAACTGAAAATAATCTATTGTATGAATTACCTAAACTGAAAATACATGCATCTGCTAGAATTTTAAGAAACAGGGAGAGTGGCAATGCATCCAAGTATATGAATATACTGGCAGAAAATTTCATTATAACACCAAAAAGAGACACATTAACAATCTAGGAAAGAAAAATTAGAGTTTAGGACAGAGAGTTCCTCTAAAACAGAATTGGGTCAGGAATATAGCTCAGTGGTACAATGCCTACCTGACAATTATGAGGTTGTGAGTTTGAGTCCTGGTATTAAAAAAAAACCTAAAAAAACCTAAAAAAAATACATTTATAATATGTAATAGATTAATATTATTTACTTCAGCAGCTTTGTCTTGAAATAGCTTACGCTGATGTTCTTCTTCCTTAAGTTTTTCTTCTAGATGCTTAATCTTGTCCTATAGCAGAAATAAAACATTAGGATTATTAATAGAAACAGCAGAGACAAATATCCTGTGTTTACTTTTCTAAACAAAGTTCTAAGGGTTTTGATTTTTTTTAGTTCAGGCTGCCTTTGAACTCACTTTATGGCCAACAGCATGGCCTTAAACTTGCTAACCTCTTGCCTCGGCTTTCTGAGTGCTGGGATTACAGGCACACACCACTGTACCTGACGAGTGTCTTGAGTTTTAACATTTGGAAAATTAAAGCAGAAAGTAAGCAAAAGGAATGGAAAAAAATGTTCAGGTTTTTCTTGGCTTTCTTCCTATACTTCCTTACCTGATATTATGTATAAGAACAAAGAAAAGAATGTACATAGATACTGACTTCATTATCTTCTATCTATAAAACCATAATGATAACATTTTTGAGGGCATAAAAGATCTAGAAGATCAAACAGTTATAGGTCTGTTTCTGTAACAATAAATGTCTTCCATGAGAAAGAAAGACATACAGGGTCCTTCTCACTTGTGAGCTTATACAGTACTGTACTTAGAGAAATGAGCCAAATACATAAAACAAGCCAATCACTATGACTTAACATGGACCATCTATATACTATATAACCTCATACACATAAATATTACATCTTATACTTGTGATATGGTTCAGAATAGAATAGTAACATTTTAAAGGAAAAAGTTTCATAACTGAAGGAATGCTTCAAAGATTTGGGGGGAAGATAGCAGAGAGGAGGAGACCTACAATAGGCTTAACTTCACCACAGGTAGTAAAAAACAATCTTTTCAATATCCCTTAGGTACATTATCTGATCAGTTAAAATATCATACTGTTTTAGAAGAAGCCAAAATTATAATTTTACATCAAAAGCCACTGTACACTTACAAAGCCAATTTTGCTTACCACTAAAGATCTATTCCTGGGATCATCACTTCAAAGAAGTAAGTAGAAGCTTACCTCAGCAGTCTTCTGAGTGGTTGTCAATCTAAAACATTCTTTTTCTAAGACATCAAGCTTTTCAAGTTTTGCATGCAGCTTCATCTGATCTTGTTCTTTTTCCCTTTGAAGCTGGGCCTGGAACAGATAACAAAAGCTGAATTTGGCAAATGATACCAATACATCAGGAATAATGCAATTTCTATGAATGCAAAACTCAATATAAATGTTCTATAAGAATGTACATATGAGGTGTGACTGAGAACAATGAGGAATGCTTAAATTTGAAAAATGAGTACAGTGAAAACACACTGCCATAAGTTCCCCCAAATACCATTCCTTATTTCAAACACACTTATCCCATTATTCTTGTGTACTTTCCAAACCGCTCTTTCATGTCTTTAGTTTTGCTGCCATGGCTCCTTCAAAGTTACAAACTGATTCAAAATGTTTACCTTTCATGGTCATTTTGTTTGGGGAAGAGCTAGAAGTTGCATGGTGCCAGTCTAGTGAATAAGGTCAATAAGAACAGGCTGTATCAGGTTGTTTTTTGTTCTTTTTTTTTTGTGGGACTGGGGTTCAAACTCATGACCTTGCACTTGCCCAGCAGGCACTTGTGCCTCGGAGCCATCTCCCCAGCTCCCTGTTTTTTGTTCTTTACAACCATCATCTTTCCATTGGATGGCACTCAGCAGCATTCACTGCTCTTGGAAAAAATCTTATCTCCTAAAGATATTCATGAAAGATAACTTCCAGACTGTTATCAGAAATGGCAAAAACAATGGGATAACTGTGTTCAAAATGACCATGGAGGGGAATGTTTTGATAGAATTTAATGAAAATGTGACTTTTACTGTAATAATATTTCAGGATTATTACAGAAATAATAAAAATTATTATTACTAATAAGTAGTAGATTCTTTAGATTTTTAGACATTCACTACATATATTTCAATTAAACTTCCTAACTTTAGGTGCTTACAAACAAAATAGTTCCTAAGAATTAAAAAAAATATAAAATAGGGCCCGAGGAAATAGCTTAGCATCATAAATACCTGCCTGGCAAGTGCAAGTTCCTGAGTTCGATCCTCAGTGTAAAAAATATATATTCTGACTACTTGACAGGGCTGCATGGCAGCAGCTAGGTAAGAACTCTCTGAGTCCACCTCCATCTGCCAACTCATCAATGGACTGAGCTCTGCCTCCACCCGCCTACCCAACCAGGCCATGGAGCAGCCGAAACCCGCGTCCACGCCCCGCCCCCCAGACTCATCAAGCGGTTGAGCTCCAACTCCACTCATCATCCCAACTGGGCCGCACAACAGCCAGGCGTTAACTGCATAACTTCACCGAAGTGCAGAGAGCACTGCTATAAAAATGACAACGACAAAGAGCAAGATCCAATCTCAGGTCCCGAGTCCACCCAAAACAAATACAGGAGACACTACCAAGGAAGAAAACGACAATCATGCAGACGAAATCTCTGAATCAATAGCATCTGAGGTAGACAGACAAGTACAGAAACATATAGAGCAACTCAGATCAGAGATAACATCTGACGTAAAAAAAGACATGCATGAATTAATAGACTCTGAAATGGAAAAACAACTGCAGAAACGTATAGAGGAAACCTGAGCAGAAATAACCTCTGAAGTTAAAAAAGACACCTCTAAATTAATAGCATCTAAAGTAGGGGAAGAAATACAGAAAGGTAGAGAGGAGAGCACAGCAGAAATAATCGCTGAGCTAGAGAGGAAGGATAACTATAATGAGAGACTTCAGTACTACTAAAGAAGACATTGATAAAAAATTAGAGGAGAATAGAAAAATGGTGGATTTCCCTGATGGAGCAATATAGGAAAGAAATAGATTGCATGGAACAGTTTCAAAGAGATATACAGGAAATAAAATCTCAATCACAAGCTGGGAAAACTGTATGAATGAAAGTGAAGACAGAGTATCAGATCTTGAAGATACCATTGCAGCTAGTGAAAAAGTAAGAAAGGATCTCTTAAAAACAGCTAGAATGCAGGAAAAAAATAATTCAACATCTGCAAGATGATGCAAAAATGAGCAATGTGAGATTAATATGAATCAACGAGAAAGAAAGAGTCAACACAAATGATATAAAAAGAATATGGGCAGAAGTAATAGCAGAAAACTTCCCAAAGTTGAGAAAAACAATCGGACATTCAGATAACTGAAGCATACAGAACTCCAAATAACATCAACCCGACTAAAAACACACCCAGATACATAATAATCAAGATCCCAGAAATCCAGTAGAAGAATAATATACTAAAAGCTGCTAGAGAAAAGAAACAGATCACATCTAAAGGAAAACCCATCAGAATAATGGCAGATTTATCTTCATAAACCATGAAGTCAAGAAGAGCATGAAGCAGAGTACTTCAAGTTCTCTATAAAAACAAGTTTCGCCCCAGACTGTTATACCTCGCAAAACTCTTTTTCAAGTTTGAGGGAGAAGTGAAATACTTCCACATAAACAACTGAAGAATTTCATGATGTCAAAGCCAACCCTACATAGACTACTAAAATATATTTTAGAGAGGGACCAAAACAACCTGAACTTTACAAATAAGACCAGAAATAACCCACCAAATAAGGCAGCCAATTAAACAGGAGAAAAAGGAGTAAACAGTGGTACATAAAGGACATGTCAATCATAAAAAAAGACATGTCAACCATAAGTCAGTACATTTCAATTATAATCAACAATGTAAACAGATTCAATTCTCCAATTAAAAGAAATAGACTGGCAGAGTGGATGAGGAAGCAAAATCCAACAATATGCTGTATACAACAAACACACTTAACTCATAAAGAAGCTCACAGACTAAAATTTAAAGACTGAAAAACAATACCACATGCCCCGGCACCTTAAAAAAAAAAAAAAAAGCAGGGGTAGCAATCCTGTTTGCAGACAGTCTAAACTTCAAGCCAAGATTGAACAACGAAATAAAGAAGACTATGTGGTTAGGGTAAAATTCAAGATGAAGAGATAACACTCATAAATATGTACGCACCTAACACGGGAGCACCAAGTTATATAAGACAAATCTTAATGGACATGAAAAATCTAATATCCAATACCACTACCTCAAGAGGAGACCCTAACACCTTTTTATCCCAAAAAGATAGGTCAAGCACACAAAAAATTAACAAAGAAGTAACAGAACTGAACCAGATCGTGGAACAAATGGACTTAGTGGACATACACAGAGGGTTCCACCCAACCACTTCTGAATACACATTTTTTTCAACTGCACAGGGGACATTTTCCAAAATAGACCACATGCTAGTACATGGGTCATGCTTAAGTATATGCAAGAAAATATAAATTATTCCATGCATTTTATCTGACCACAGTGCAATGAAACTGGAAACAAATGACAACAGAAATCACAAGAACCCCAGAAATACATGGAAATTAAATAACACCCTTCTCAATAACCACTGGGTTACAGATGAAATTAAACAAGAAATTAAACAGTAGGTACAGTTTAATGAAAATTCAAACACAACCTACTGGAATTTATGGGATGCAATGAAAGCAGTTCTTAGTGGGAAATTTATAGCTCTGAACTCACACATTAAGAAAACAGAACGGGAACAAACAAATACTCTTATGCAGCATCTAAACCAACTAGAAAAGGAAGCAAATGAAAGCCAATGCCCAAAGACGGGAGGAAATTGTTGTAGTTTGTATCTAGTCATCCCCCTGAAAGCCGCATGTAAATCATAAGGCTGTCATGTAGTGGCTTGAGGGGCGGGGCTTGAGGGGGTATGATCAAGAGAGGTGCTAACTGTTAAACTGACAGCACTTGATGGAGGAGTGTGCCCCCCCCCCCAACCAGGTGGTGGTTTCGCACATAGGTATGGAACAGATCATCCTGGACACGACAGCGCCCCAGGCCTTCCTCCAGTTCCTATAAAGTGAGGGCAGCATCTTGAAACCTCCAGTAACTGTGAGCTAAATAAACCTTTCCTCCCCTAAGCTTGTGTGTCGAGTATTTGTTTCAGCAATGACAGAATGGTAACTAAAATAGAATTTGGTACTGGGGAGAGTTGGGTCATTGCTGTGGCTATACCTGACCATGTGGATAACAAGCTTTTGGAAATGGCTTATGGGAAGAAATAGGAAAGGTTTGGGGATATCTCCTATGAGTAAAGTACTGGAACAGTTTTGGCACTTCTGTAGGAGGTTCTGGTCAGAGCTCAGACCAGAAGACTAACAGAAAGTCAACCTGTAAAGATCAGGCTGTGGAGGTTTCTGCTGGGAAGAAGGACGGCATTGGTTATTGGACTCTAGATCATTTGTGTTCTGGCTTGGCCCAAACTTTAGTAGAATTTTGCCTGTGTCCAGAGACTTTGCCTGAGACTCAAATTAAACATGGCGGACTAATAAATTTTTCAAAGGAAATTTCAAAGCAGTCAAATATTGGAGCAGTAGCATGGTTATTGCTGGGGGCTCTTAGTCAAATATATGTTGACAATGAAGAGTCCAGCAGCATGATTTAAAATGTTGTGAAGTTGGTCAGAAAGAAAGCGCCAGGAAGGCTGTGGACTGCAAAGATAAAGCTGAGATTGCCCAGGAGGAACAGGGGAGTAGCAAAGATGTCCTGAGAGCATCACAAGAAATGGCAGGTTCTCACCCTTTGCACCCTCAGAAGCACAAGGTGAAGGACTTTGCTTTGAGCAGAAAGCTACAGAGCCCCATGTTCCAGAATGGAGGCAGCGGCCACACCAGGTCACAGAATGGTGCCAGCATAAAGAATCTGCTCCTCAGAATCAGGGTCAGAGTGTTTAGAAATCCAGGCACTCAACTCCTACAGCTAAGAGAGAAGGAAGCCTGGCTACTGCTCCAGCTGGTAGCAGACCTTGGCATCATCCACGTGGCACTGGTTTTAGGTGCATGCAGAATGCAGGAATTCTGAGGTTAAGAAGGCTTCCACCTTGATTTCAGAAGAAGGCCTGGGAGGCCAGGCAGTGTGCCCCAAGGAGGGCAATGTGTGAAGCTGTGAGTGAGAAGCCTACTCCGTGGAAACCCTAGAAGTTTGGAAAAGCCAAGAACGTGGATGATCAAAGGAAAACTGCACAGAGGGAGCATAGCTGGTCTAAGAGAGAAGCTATGGGAGCTACCACCAAGAGTTCCACATGGAACTATAGGACTTAATGTTTGCCCTGCTGGGTTTTCGACTTGTTTTGGCCCCAGTAGTTTGAGTCCTCCTGTGTATAACTTTTTTTTTTTTTTTTTTGTCTTTTTGAGACAGGGTCTCAGTATGCAGTTGAGGCTGGCCTTGAGCTCACTTTTGTAGTCCAGGCTGGTCTCGAACTTGCACCGATCCTCCTGCCTCAGCCTCCCAAGTGCTGGGATTACAGGCGTGCGCCACCACGCCCGGCCTTGTGTATAACTTTTGGAAGAGAAATATTTGTCTTTTGTCTTTGAATGTTCTATGTATGTAATTTTTCATTTGTGTAGGTGCTCACAGTTGAGAGTTTGCCTTGGATCTGGAGGAAACTTAGACTTGGACTTTTCAGCAATGCTGAAACTGTTGGGACTTTGGCAACTCTTAGAGATGGACTACAATGTGTTTTGCAGAAAGGGTTATACATGAGTCTTTGGGGGTCCGGGGGCAAAATGTTGTGGTTTGTATCTAGTTGTCCTCCCAAAGCCTCATGTAAGTCATGGGGCTGTCAAGTGCAAGGCTAGAGGGGAGGGGCTGTCAAGCACGAGGCTTGAGGGGTGGGGCCTGAGGAGCGTGGCCAAGAGAGGCGCTAACCATTAAACTGACAGCACATTCTGCCAAAGTGCAGCCCCCCTCACCCCACCAGGTAGCGGTTTCACATGTAGGCATGGAGCAGATCATCCTGGACACAGCAGGGTCCCAGCCACTCCTCCAGTCCCTATAAAGCAGGGGCAGCATCTTAAAACCTCTAGTAACTGTGAGCTGACTGAACTTTTCCTCTCCTAGCTTGTGAATTGAGTATTTGTCCCAGCAACGACAGAATAGTAACTAAAACAGAAAGTATAAAGGTTAGAGCAGAAATTAATTCAATGAAGACAAAGAAAACAACACAAAGAATTAATGAATCCAAAAGCTGGTTTTTTTGAAAGATTAAACAAAATTAATAAGCCTCTAGCCAACCTCATCAAAAAGGACTCAAATTCAAGCAAGAAGGAATGAAAAGCTGAAATTACTACAGACCCAGCAGAGATTCAGATGATCATTAATAACTACTTTGAGAATCTTTACTCTCACAAAATTGAAGACACAGATGAAATGGACAGATTCCTAGAATAGTACAAACTATCAAAACTGAATCAAGAAGATACAAGAACTCTCAATAACCCAGTAACAGTCAGTGAACTACAAAATGTAATAAAAAGTCTACCAACAAAGAAAAGTCCAGGTCTTGATGGATTCACCACTGAATTCTACAAGAAAGCTACAGAAGACATAATCTCAATACTCCTCAAGCTCTTCAATAAAATTGAAAAGGAAATGATCCTACCAAAATCATTCCTAGATGCAAGTATTACACTGATACCAAAACCAGAGAGAGATGCAACTAAAAAAGAGAACTACAGGCCAATTTCTCTCATGAACATAGATGCAAAAATCCTCAATAAAATCCTCACCAATAGAATACAGCAAACCATCAACAAGATTATACACCATGACCAGGTAGGATTCATACCAGGGATGCAAAGATGGTTTAATATACATGAATCTATAAATGTAATACACTATATCCATAGAGCCAAAGCCAAAAATCATATGATTGTCACAATTGATGCAGAAAACGCTTTTGACAAAGTCCAACACTCATTCATGTTCAAACTCCTACAAAAATTTGGAATAGAGGGTCTCTACCTCAATCTGATAAGAGCCATCTATGATGATCCAATGGCAAACAGGATTCTAAACAGGGAAAAGCTGAAGTCTTTTACTCTCAGATCTGGTACAAGACAAGGATGTCCCCTACCACCACTCCTATTCAATATAGTTCTGGAACTATTAACTACAACCATTAGACATGAGAGAGAAATAAAAGGAATAAGAATAGGTAAATAAGAAGCTAAACTATCATTATTTGCAGATGACATGGTAATCTACTTGGAAGACCCTAAAAACTCCACCAAGAAGCTACTAGAATTAATATGCAAATTCAGTAGTAGCATAGCAGGCTACAAAATCAACACACAAAAGTCAATAGTATTCCTCTACACAGATCACAAACACACTGAAAGAGAAATTAGAGAAACAATTATCTTTTACAATACCCCCAAAAGAAATTCAATACTTAGGAATTAACCTAACTAAAGAAGTAAAAGATCTATTCAATGAAAACTACAGTACTCTGAAAATAGAGATCCTAGAAAATTTCAGAAAATGGAAAGGTATTCCCTGCTCCTGGACAGGAAGAACCAACATTGTGAAGATGGTTATACTCCCCAAATTATTATATAGATTTAATGCAATCCCTATTAAAATACCATCAGCATACCTCACAGACCTGGAGAAACCATTCCTAAAATTTATTTGGAACCAGAAAAGATCTAGAATTGCAAAGACAATCCTGGGCAACAAAGATAAGGCAAGAGGCATTACAATTCTTGACCTAAAGTTATACTACAGAGGTACTATGGTAAAATCAGCATGGTATTGGCCAAAAAGTAGACCTGAGGATGAATGGAATAGATTAGAAGATGCAAAAGTAAATACAAACACATTCAGCCACCTTATCTTCAACAAAGGGGCCAAACGTTTACTGGAAAAAATATAGCCTATTTTAACAAGTGGTGATGGATAAACTGGCTCTCCACATGTTGAAAACTAAAACTTGACCCAGGTCTACCATCATGCACTAAACTAAAGTCAAAATGGATTAACGATCTAAAAATATAAGAAGAAAAACACTAAATCTCCTAGAAGAAAAAGTGGGAGAAAATCTTGACAACACTGGGACAGGCAAAGAGTTCATAGACAAAAAACAAAATGCATGTTTAACACTTGAAAGAATCAATAACTTGGGCTTCCTCTGGCTGAGAAGTTTTTGCACCTCAAAATAAATTACCAACAAAGTAAAAAGACAACCCACAAATTAAAAAAAAAATTTAATTAATATGTATCCAGACAAAGGTCTTCTATCTGGAATTTATAAAAAACTAAAAAACACTAGGATCCCAAAATTCAAAGATCCAATCCAAAAATGGGCATCTGAGATGAATATGCACTTCTCAGAGAAAGAAATTCAACAAGCCTACAAATACATGGAGAAATGCTCCATATCGCTATCCATTCGAGAAATGCAAATCAAAACAACACTTAGATACCATCTCACCTCAGAAAGAATGGCTATCATAAAGAAATCAACCAGCAACAAATGCTGGAGAGGCTCTGGGGAAAAAGGAACACTTCTCTACTGCTAGTGGGAATGCAGATTGGTGCAACCATTATGGAAAGCAGTGTGGATACTCCATAAAAAAGTAGGACTGGAAATTCCATTCAATCTAGCTATCCCCCTATTGGGCATTTCCCCAGAAGAACTGAAAACCTTGTATCATAGTGATATCTGTACACCTATGTTCATAGCAGCACAATTTGTGATTGCTAAATCTTAGAAACAACCAAAATGCCCATCATCTGAAGAATGGTTGAAAAAGATGTGGTATTTTTATGCAATGGAATATTACTTGCCTATAAAGAATGATAAACTAGAAGACTTCATATATTAGTGGATGTACCTTGAACATATACTCATAAATGAAATAAACCAGATCCTCATGTATAAATATTGTATAGTCTCTCTAGTGTAAGAATTCAAAAGAAGAAATAAAAATAGAAAGGCATAACATAGCTGAATGAAGACCAAGAAAAAAAATAGTATCAAGAAAAATGAGACAGCAAGGAATCAATCTAAAAAAAAGGAAGTAAATGACCTCTGTGATGAAAACTATAGTACTCTGAAAAAGGAGAACAAAGAGAATTTCACATAATCGAAAATATCGTCTGTATTACACTTCCAAAATTGTTAAACAGATTTCAGCCAATCCTAATTAAACACCAGTAGTATTTTTCACAAAAGTAAAGAAAGCAATCCTAAAATTTATATGGAACCAAAAGAGACATAAAGTAGCAAAAGCAATTTTGGCAACAAAGGCAAGGCTGGAGGGATCACAATCCCTGATTTGAAGCTATGCTACATAGCTACAGTGATAAAAACAGCATGGTATTGAAAACCTCTCCCTCCCTCCCAACCACCCAACCAACCAATCAACCAACCAATCAACCAACCAACCAACCAACTAACCAACCAACCAACCAACCAACCAACCAACCAACCACAACACAAGATTTGAATATTGGTGGCACAGAATAGAAGATGCAGAAACAAGTCCAAGAACATTCAATTATTTTACCCTTGATAAAGTGGCTAACACCTTCACTGGAAGAAAGCCTCTGTAGCAAACAGTACTAGAAAAAGTCGTTTTCAACACACCAAGATTGACTGCATATCCATATCTTTCACCATATAGCAAACTAAAATTAAAATGGAGAAAAGACCTTGTTATGGTTTGTGTCTGTGTGTTTCCCCAAAGCCACATGCATTTAGGGGGTGGCATCTGAAGTTTGTGATCAATTACTTTGGGTGTGGATGCTGCACCTGCCTCAGGGCAAGTAATCTACATTATAATGTGAGTTGGGGAAAGAGGCTAAGTAGCTACCTTAGCTTAGGCCCCTCCCTTTGCTCTCTGCTTTTTTGCTGCCACCATGAAAGGTAGCTCTCTGCCGTGTCCCACTCTGCCTTGGAGCCAGCTGAGTATGGACCAAAACCTCCAGTATCTGTGAGCTAAATAAACTTTTCCTGCCTTTGTTTTGAATGTCGAATATTTATCCTAGCAATGAGAGGAAAGTAATGGATACATCTAAATATTAAGGCAGAAACAATCTGCCAGAATATAGAATAAGTAAAACTCTTGAAGACATCAATATACAGCAATACTATAAGTAAAACCCCAGGGCCGGCCATATAGCTCAGCAGACTAATGCTCCTTAGGCAAAGCACAGTGGCTGGGGTTCGATTCCCCACATGCTGTGCTGGCCCTGCCCCGAGGGCACGTTGAGAAGGCAACTGAGGGGCATGGTGGTACTCACCTACAGTCCCAACACTTGGGAGGCTGAGCATCACTACGAGTCCAATGTACATAGTGAGACCCTGTAGAGCCTGTACCCAAAACACACACACACACACACACACACACACACACATATATATATATATATATATATATATATCCCAAAGTAGGAAATATTACAAAGAGACTCAACAAATGGGATACTATCAAATCAAAATGTTTTTGCATAGCAAAAGAAACCATTAAAAGAATGAAAAGATAAACTACAGACTGGGAAAAAAAATCTTGCCAGTTATTCCTCAGAGGACTAATATCTAGAATATATAAAGAATTTGAAACAACACCAGACACCCCAAATTTTAAGACCCAATCCAAAGATGGGTTGAAATGAATAGATACTTCCCAGATGAAGAAGTATAACAGCAAATAAATACATGAAAAAAATGTTCAATGGTCATTTGAGAAATGCAAATTTGAGCAACACTGAGATTCCATCTCACTCTAGAAATCAGTCAATAACAAATGTTGGTGATGCTGTGGACAAAAAGGAATGCTTCTCTAGTCGCTTTATTTTTTATTTCTATTATTATTATTATTTTTTTTTATTTTAGGGAAGGATCTACAGCGTGTTCAGGGTCTGACTACTAGATTGGACTCGTAGTGATCTGCTTGTTTACAGACTCCCAAGAGCTGGGATTACAGGCATATACCACCATGCCTAGTCTCAATTGCCATCTCAGTGCGTCCTAGGGGTGGGGCTGGCACAGCAGGCATGGGTATCGAACCCCCAGCCCCTTCTTGCAAACATTTTAATCTACTGAGCTATTTGGCTGGCCCTTCCTTCTCCAGTGTTGATGGCAGTGTAAATTCATAAAAGAATTATGGAAATCAGTATGGAGATTCCTTAAATACTTATTCCCTTTCTAGGTGTCTTCCCAAAAGAGTTAAAATTGCACCAAAGGGATACATTTACACCCATTTGTATATCTGCACAATTAGAATAGTTGGAAACAGAGGCTGGGCATGGTGGCACATGCCTGTAATCCCAGCACTTGGGAGGTTGAGGCAGGAGGATAGGATCAGTGTGAGTTTGGGACCAGCCTGGGCTACAAAAGTGAGTTCAAGGCCAGCCTGAACTGCACAGTGAGACCCTGTCTCAAAAAGATTAAGAAAAAAAAAAAAAAGAAGAAGAAGAAGAAGAAAAAAAAAAAGTACAAGCATAAGTGAAATAAATTGGACACACAAGTTTAAATATCACATTGTTTGCTCTAAAGTATAACTACGGAGCAAAATAGAGAATAGATACTGGGAAGTGTGAAGAACCTGCTCATATTAGAAGGGGAAAGAAGGAAAAGGGGATTTTGAAAAGAGAATTGAAGAGGAAAGTGGAAAGTTTTTCTAAATTGGGAAGGGAAGAAGTACTTAAGGGAAGTGAGGGTATTGAGACAAATAATAAAAAAAAGAAGATATATTATGTTCATATAGAAAAATTTTCCATGATAAAATGTGATCAGTATGTATAGGAAACATGTAAAAAGAAAAAACACAGACAGAAAGACGAAGAGGGAGGGAGGGTAGGAAGGAGAGAGGGAAGAAGGGACAGAGAGAGAGAGAATAATATGATTTCTATATGAGAAACTCAAAACATAAATAAAGAGCAAAATAAAAGGCAACAGGAAATAAATAGATGTTTCTCAAAAGGGAAAGGGATCAAGGGATGGAGGGGACAGGAGGAGTCACAAGGGGGATGACAATGTGTTATATTCACGTTCCAACTCTCCACAAATCATACAATCATTTTGTGCTGCACACACGTACTAACAAAACAATTTAAAAAACATATATGGAGATAGGGAGATAGCTTGGTGATCTAAGCACCTGGCTGGTAAGCATAAGGACCTAGGCTTGATCCTTGGTACCATATGCCATGTCAGGCATGCTGTGCCAGCCACTGAAACCGGGTGTGATGGCACCCATCTATAATCTCAGTGCTGGAGAGGCTAAGACAGGAGGATCACTATGATTCCAAGCTGTGTAGTGAGTCCCTATACCGAATAATTAAAATATAACTAAAAGAAAAAAAATTTTAAAAACATATGCATCCATTTTAAAAAAGAGGAAATTAAATCTTATATAAACATAAAGGAAGAAATAATACAATTTCAATCAGTGAAATAGAAAGTGAACAAAAACCCCCCAAAAACTGAAAGCAACTATGCTTTTACAAACAAAAAAAAAAGTCAATAAAATTATAAACTGATAGGTAGGATGGGATCTGGTACAACAAGAAGATCCTTACCTTCTTCAGAACAGGTTGTGATTCTTGGATTTTTGTCTCTATAAATACATTCAACCCCCTAAATTACATTAGCATACTAAGGTTTTGCAACACTATGTCTAGCTGTTGGAATATTATGAATAAAGCTATTATGAACACTCATAAAATGCTTTTTTAGTCATGTTTTAATTTTTCTTCAGTAACTATCCAGGAGTAAAGCTGCTGAGCCATACCACATATGAGTATTTAACTTTTTAAGAAATTAACTAACTATTTTTTAAAACATTTTCTTTTATAAGCTTTTAGTTTTAACTTTTCTATTTAGGCCTGTGATCTCTCTGGAATTAATTTTTGCAGAAGAGAATATGTCAAAGGTTAATTTTTTCCATGTGGATGTCCAGTTGTTCCAGCCCCATTTATTAAGACTTTCTTTTTCCCACTACATTGTTTTGACATATCTGTCAAAAATAGTGGATTATATGTATAGGATCTATTTCTGTTTCTCTAAACTATGGGACTCTTATATCAAGACTAGGTAGCCGGGCGTGGTGGCTCACACCTGTAATCCCAGCACTTGGGAGGCTGAGGCAGGAGGATTGGTGCGAGTTCGAGACCAGCCTGGGCTACAAAAGTGAGCGCAGGACCAGCCTCAACTGCATAGCGAGACCCTGTCTCAAAAAGACAAAAAAAAAAGACTAGGTGTATAAGACTGGAAGTCAAGTTATGAGTCTTCCAATATAGACTCATGTGGGTATTTTTACCAGGCAAACAATTTTAAAGGTATTTTCACCAGGCAAATAATTCTAGGTCAGTATTTATTTTCATTTACATTATTATTATTATTATTATTATTATTATTATTATTATAATGCCAGGAATTGAACTCAGGACCTCATGCTTGCCAGGTAGGCACTGTGCCATTGAGCTATATCCCTGGCCTTTAATTCCTTTATCAGTACACTTTTCTGGATTCAGTACTGTCACTTGAAAAGTCAGTCAGCTTATCACTTCACTGTTTCTTTCAATGTAACAACTTTTTCTGGATTTTATCTTTGTTTTATTATTTATTTTATTATGTGGTATCCAGGTATATCTTTATTCATATTTATTCTGCTCGATTTTATGGAGCTTGAACATGTGGCATCAATGTTCAATTTTTAATGAATTGCAGAAAACTTACCCATTACTTCTTTGTATGTAGCTTCTGCTCCATTCTCCTTTCTTTTTGAAACTCAAGTACACCAACTCAGACTTTCTCAGAAATGATGCCTCTGTTTTTAGAATTTACTATAATTTTGTCTTTTCATTAACTTATTCTATTCCATTTAATTGTCTTTTTAATCTGCTTTTACATCTATCCACTGAGTTCTAAATTTCAGTTACTATATTTTTTTAGTTCTACAGTTTTTATTTGATGCCTTCTCAAACTTGCCTTGCTATTTTATGGAGTCTAATACTAACTGAAAATTTCCACCATCTCTTTTATTTTTTGACTAATGCAAGCATGAATATTTACTTTAAAAAAATCTTTTATTTATTTATTTGATACAGGGTCTCATTATGCAACTCAGACTCATAGTGAACCAAGACTGGCACAGAATGTCAGTCATACTAGGGATTGAACTCAGGTCCCTGAGCTTGCCAAGCAGGTGCTTAGACGGCTGAGCTATCTCCCCAGCCCAGCATGAGTATTTTAAAGTCTGTTTTTTAAAGCCAATACCTAGCTGGGGTTAGTCTGCAGAGACTGTTATGGATGCTATTTCTTGTTCATAGATTCTTACCTCCTTCTGCCTCATTATATTTGATTGAAAGCTTTGATGTGTTGAAGCAATATTTACAGAAACAACTTAAAGTCCCTGAGAGTGCTAATACTACAGGATCATTTTAATCCAATTGCAGGATTTTTAAAGTTTTTGAGGCACCCTGAAGACATGAAATGGAGTTATAATATGGACTGCTTTCCTTCTTGCTCACCCTTTCAAAGCACTGAAAACATAACATTGGCTAAGGTTCCTATATTTAGTAGGTCCTATACTCTACATTCTGGATCCCAGAAGGATGATTTCCAGTGGTGTTATTTAGCCTCTTAACTCTCTCATCTGGAATCCAAAATGCCTTCAAAGACAGCCTGAAATGTCAGGCCAAACTCTTTGAATTTAAGTACACACAAAAATTTTGTGTGTCGCTTTTTAATGACACATTAAACATACACATCTTTGATGTCTTAGTTTACCTTTTTTTCCTTGCTCGGTTTTCTCTAAAAAAAGTTGGTATAAATGACCTTGCCCATCAGTACTATAAGTAGAAATTTCCTACATATAGCTTTATACTCTAATCTACAATTTCCTCATACTAAGTATTCTTCAAAAATATTTAAAATTATCATTCCTTATAGAAAATATGCTCACCTGTTGTTCTAGGATCATATTTTTTTCACGTTCTACATTGAGAACCATCCTCTTTGTATATTCTAGCTGCTTCTCTAGAAGAGTACAACGAGACTGGGCTGAGCTTAACTGTATACTTATATCTATGAAAAAGACAAAATGATAATGACTCAGTTAATTGCTTTATCACACAAATACAGTAATGAGAAATACATTATGAAAATTCAGTTATAGAGTATAGCTCAAGGCTTCTTTTACATGTAAATATTGATTTTTTTAACTTTATCTTTTAATAGGAGTAAAGTTAATTTTAAAAAAAGTAAAAGTGAAGGGTAAGACAGAAACTAACTCTGGGGAACAGTCAGGCTGAGTAAAACAAGAAAAAGCCAGATGAAACAATATACTCTAGAGGACAGGGTGGGCTACTGTAAGGAAAGTCCCAATAGCTTGCAAATACTGACTTTAAAGATAAATTTAGTGAATACTTCATTAATCGTTACAACTGATTTAACACTGTCTTTCCCTACAAACCTGTTGTACAAATTTCTGAAAGGGGAGGATGCCAGCGACTTCTGGGGAAATAAATAATCTGGCTGTTCTTAGGGAACACCATCTACAAAACTAGAAGATGTAAGTGAGGTCCCTTAAGTACCAGTAAGTTTCTTCTGGAAAAAACAGGAATATACAATCTGCTATTTTTTATTGTCCTCTGCTTTTGAATACTGACCATAAAACTAATTCATGAGGGGTGAAGCAACCTATTTCTGATCTTTGTTAACTTTTTATTTTCCTTCTCTTTCTTCTACCCCTTTTTTTCTGTGCCTCACACAATTTATTTTTCCTCTATTTCTCTATTTGTAAGGTGAAACACAACTTGAGCTTTGTTTTTGTGTAGCGTTACAGGAGGAAAAAAATTATAGTGCTAAAGTGAAACTATATAAAAAGCTTACATTCTAAATTTCCAAGGCCCTATGTCTTAAATCCTTTTCATAATTTTCATAGACGCCTCTACCTGTTTGCCTGTTTCCTCTAATTAATCTTGTTTTCCTTTTGTTAAAGAAAATTCTTTCCTGTTGATTTCATTTTTATTGTTAAATTACTATTGTTACTTTATAATTCGAATTTTAAAAATTAGTGTTGACTGAAAATATAAAGCATTCCCATTATATTATATATTAAATTGGATTTTGTTGGTTATTTTGAAAATATCCTAAATTTCTAAACACAATTTATGTAAAAGCTATTTTTTTTTTAATTTCAAGAATTTCTGGGGCTGGGGCGATAGCTCCACAGTCTAAGCACCTGCCTGGCAAGCATAAGGGCCTAGGTTTGATCCCCATATGCTATGCCACCCAGTACCCCTGGGTACACCATGTGGCCACTAAAAATGGGGCATGGTGGTGCCTGTAATCCCAGCACCGTAGAGGCTGAAAACGGGAGGATCACTACAAGTTCAGGCTATGTAGCATCTGAGCTGTGTAGCAGAGACACTATACCAAGTAAATTAATGATTAAAAAAAAAAAAAAAAGAATTCCTAAACTTGGATAATAGATACAAGTGAGTTCCAAGTTACATTAATTTCCAAAGTTTCATTGTTTACAACAACAAAGAAATCTGAATGCATCTGCTTAGATTGGATTTATCACTGTCAAGGTGTAAACTTTGGTGTTCCTTCACCCCTTCTGACAACTACTGCATTTTTTTTTTTTTTTTTTTTTTTTGTCTTTTTGAGACAGGGTCTCCCTATGCAGTTCAGGCTGGCCTTGAGCTCACTTTTGTTGCCCAGGCTGGTATTGAACTCACACTGATCCTCCTGCCTCAGCCTCCCAAGTGCTGGGACTACAGGTGTGCACCACCACACCTGGCTTTGCATTTTTTTTTTTTTTTTTTTTTTTACCTTTCTTCTGCTTTATCAGTTCTTGGTGTGCCAGATTTCTCTCATTTGTTTCATTTTCCAAGGCCTTTTTGTACTGTGCTGCTTCTCTAGAAAGCATGTTCAGGTTATCTTCAGCTTGTGTTCTCTCTATCTCTAAACGGTGAATCTTTTCTTGAAGAGTTTTTAAGGCTAAAATAAGAGCTGTTGAAAAAAAGAAAATTAATTTCACATCGTAAGTGCAAGTTTTTGAAAATTTACAATGCCAGTAATACAGAATAACATAAAAGGCACTATATTTTTGTTAGAAGTCATAAAAATGTCTAAGTCATGTATATTCCTCATTGAAATATAAGAGGGATAAATTTCCTTCAATATACCTCATGAAATATAAAATTTATATTTATTTAGCTGTAATGTCAAGCTATAAGACAATGAGTAGACTATAGATGATGTAAGTTAATTTTTATACGGTTTATTCCATTAGAAGATGTTCGTTAGAGGTTATAAATTGGTTTTTACAAATGAGAAAAAATATTTATTTTGGTAGCATGATATCTAGAGCTAGCTCATTGATTTGAATTATTATTTCTTGTAGTTTACAAAACTAATCTATTTTATTTTTTATTTATTTAGTTTTGAGGTAAGAGCCTCACTATGCAGTTTGAACTGGTCTTGTGTGCACTTTTGTAGCCCCCAGGCTGGTCTCGAACTTGCAGTGATCCTCCTGTCTCAACCTCCTGCAAGTGCTGGGATTGTAAGTGTGTGTCACTATGCCTGGTTCTGGGTCAGCACAGCATACAGCCAGGAATGGCCAGGGAATGAACTATGGTCCTTGTGCTTGGCAGATAGGTGCTTATCTCCCTTAATCTGCTTATTAATGGCAAACAGGAATTTTTAAAAAGGCAACAATCAGCATCTTATAAGGTAATTTATATAGCAAATAGTATGCCTGGAGTGAAGGATATTTTCCTAAATAAATTTTAAGATCTTCCTAAGTTTATATTTAAAAAGTTACAATGCTCATATTTTGTAGTTACTTGGATATACTTAAGTTCAAAAGAATTTTAAAGATAGTTTTGGATATATGCACTTTCTAAGTCTAATCATTAACTAAAACACACAGTATTTACTTAACTAGCTTTCTAATCATGTAGTTTAGAAAAATTCCAAATCTGACCTTTTGTTCTTTAAAGAAGATTTTCTTGTTTTATCTCTATGTCTGTCTTTCTCTTTCTTGGCAGTACTAGGGATCACTGTTAATACTACTACTAGACCTTGAACATGTTAAGCATACTTAGCCACTGACTCCTAGTCATTAACTGCTGTATTTATGATAAATGTGTGCTATATATCTAGGTATTTTTTTTTAATTTTCATTTCACACACTAAAAATCCAAAACAAAAAATGTTATTTAAGTTCACAGTAATTTAGCAATAGAGTAAATGTTAGGTTATAAAAACTTAACACATAACTATATTATTTTCTGTATAAAAATGGTTGAAGTAAAAGGATTGCCAACTTAGACTTGTGGAGGTGGGTCAGGCAGGGATATAGCTCAGTGTGAAGGCTTGTATTCAATTCCCAGTACCACAAAAAATAAATAGGGATTTATTTATTTATTTATTTATTTATTTATTTATTGTCTTTTTGAGACAGGGTCTCGCTGTACAGTTCAGGCTGGCCTTGAGCTCAGTTTTGTAGCCCAGGCTGGTCTCGAACTCTCACCGATCCTCCCGTCTCAGCCTCCCAAGTGCTGGGATTACAGGCGTGAGTCACCACACCCAGCTAAATAGGGATTTTTTTTTTTTTGTCTTTTTG
>PVJA010018767.1:0-11111 GCA_004027025.1 Myocastor coypus
AAAAAAAAAAAAAAAAAAAAAAAACTAGAGGTAGATTTTTAAAAAGGTATTAAAGACTACAAGGAAAGGATAGAAGAGAAATGCTAGAAGGAAAACTAAGAAGATTAAAAACTGATGCAAGGGGCTGGGGAGATAGCTCCGAGGCACAAGTGCCTGCTGGGCAAGTGCAAGGTCGTGAGTTCGAACCCTGGTCCCACAAAAAAAAAAAATAAAATAAAATAAAAAAATAAATAAATAAAATAAAATAAAAACTGACGCAGTGCAAGTCATATGCTACTTTAATTAGCCAAAGTCTAAAAAAACAGTCGGGTAGGCATAGCATGTTGTCCAGGATGCTTTTAATGGAAAGAATATGTATTACAGGACAGAGATAGAATACTGCCTTAACTTCCTTCTGGGACAACCAAGTGGTGAGGGAGCTACATATGCTTTAGAGACCTGGAAGCCATAAGTAGTCTTAGATGAGGCAAGACTGGCTCATGGCTGTCACTGATGGAGCCAAGGGGAAAGCCATTACCCATGGACAAAGCTAGGAGTGTGTCATAAAGAGTTCCGCTGGTATACTGGGCCAAAGGATGTGGGCAAAGGGCAAAAATAGCCAGGTGCTGGGCAAAGAAACAGAAACTGGAGCCCGGGGGCAGACCAAGCCATTTAGGATGACAGGTTGGAGTACAGGCTTGGGCTTTCCCAGAACACTGGTGTATCATCACAGAGGTTTTTATGAGGCTGTTTATAGAGTGCTGAACTGGTCTTACGTAAACATAATGAAGCCAAGCCCTTAATCTTAGCAAGAAATAATTGCCCCAATAACAACAGCAACAACAAAAAATAATAGTAGCTCTTCTTTATACTTACTGTGGGTCTCAGTTTGAACCTTGGTTTCATCATTTATTAGTGGCAAAATGGTTGTATCTGACAAGTGCTGGACCTCCTTGGCTTTAATTTCTTCCTCTTTTAAAATATAGATCATGCTCTGGGGAGATAGCTGAGCGGTCTAAGTGCCTCCCTGGCAACTACAAGGAGCTGGGCTCCATCCCTGGTACAGCATGCCATGCTGGCCCCAGAACCCAAGGTGCACCATGCTGGCCCCTGAAACTAGGTATGGTGGCATGCACCTATAATCCCAGTGCTGGGAAGGTGAGACAGGATGATCACTACAAGTCCAAGCTGCATAGTGAGACCCTATACCAAATAAATAAATAAATGATTTTTTAAAAATTAAAAAAGAAAATGCATATGAGACAGACCAGGGCTTCCCTGGAAAGGGTGAGTTAAAGAGGTTTGGGCCTCTACTCCAAGCTCATTAATGTCTGTCTAGAGTATCAACCACTGCTGTTCATTGCTAGGGGAAGTATGTGGGAGAGCACTTCCTCTTTCCTGCAAGCCTAGCCTTCAGTGAATGCACCTTTAGCCAGTTGTCTTCCACATTGACCTTTGGAGGATTCAGCCCTAACTGCCTACAATATTTCTAAATAAGTTAGATGTCTATATGTTAGGAGTCAATGTATTACAGTTGCCAAATTCATTACTTCAACCCAACCTCCTCCCCACCCCCAGTTTTAGACTCTTGATTCAAATAGACCTCAAACTTCACAAAGGCAATCAAAGTTCTTTAGATTCTCTTGACCCTATTTAAAGTTCTTCTCCTCCATAAATAGCACCATCAGGTGGTGAAGTTAACATCCTGATTCCTCCTCCTTTTTGTCTCCTAATATCCAGTTCAATAATTGCTAGAATAAAATCCCAAATCCTTTTCACGACTATGGTCAGTCTTCTTTCACTCTTTTTATCCTTGCCTTGCAATGAATCTGGGGTCACAGTGAAATTGAACAAAACCCCACAGTGGCCTCTCTCCATATACCTCATAACTTCCTCCTCCTTCCTGCTCCCAACTGCAGTTCTGCATTGTGTTTCTTTCTGTTTTTCCAAACCCTGTCTGGGTATGGTTTCACTCAGGTTCCCGAAAACCTGAAATTTATTGGCTGCTTGCGTCGTGGGCTTCAGGTTCCACTTTTGCTTTCTTCCTCATACAAGGTTCTTCTATATAGGTTTTTTCAAGTGAAGGAACAGCAGAGAAACAGGCAGAAGGAAAAGGGGAAAGGGCCTTCGTTCTCTTTGAGGACACCTGAGAGAAAGGGAGACTTAGGCTTTTATGGCTTTTTGTCAGAGGTGGAATTTGGAGGGGATGTTTAGACATATCTGAGGAAGCTGATAGGCATCTGCCCTGAGGCAGTGGGAAGGGTGAAAGTAAATTATGTCCTGGGCTAAGTTGGAGAAGGGGGAGGTGGTCTTGGGATCATAGGTCTTTGTTTTGAGGGCACTGGCCATGTTAGATGACCACTATAATGACTTTAGCAATTTATGCTAGGGCCAGAATATGCCATTTTCTTTTCCCACTACCTCCATACCAAGGACCTTTTGTCCTAAGTTTTAGTGAAGTTTAGTTGTGCACAGAACTGTGAACAGGGGCTGGCAAAATGGTTCAGTAGTCTAAAGCACCTACTTAGGAAAGCTTAGGCAACTGCAGAGGCGACAGTTTGATCCCCACCCCCAGGGCAAGCTGAGCTGGCCCTAAAAAAAAAAAAAAAAAAAAAACCTGTGAATGGTAAATCAGTCAGAGGGCAGGAAAAAAAAAAAAAAAAAATACTTAAGGGGAAGAGAAAAAAGGGAATGTGTAAAAAGCATCTAAACCTAAAGAAACAGAGTTTTGGAAATTTTTAAATGGAAAAATCCTCCCTTTATTGTGCTGAGACAAGTCGGAAGAATGCGGGATCATGCTGAAGGTGGGGAACAAACTCTGAGGCTGGCGCTTGGTGAGCTTATTCTGCTTTCCCCTTCAGCTGCAGCTGCCCAGCCCCCTTCTTCCCTTCCCACTCACGGTGGCGCCGCCATCTGCAGCCAGACAGTGAGATTATGGCCAGCAGCGCAATTCCATAAAGTAGTGTAGTCCCTGATAAGCTCAATAATGAAGGATTCAAACAAGCAGTTCTGCCCTGACCCAGCTCTTCTGGAGTTCCTATAGAAAGCCCAGAAATAGCCCAGAAGCTGAGAAGCACTGTGGGCAAAGGATAATCTGCAGCAAAGAGTGGGGACAGACACCTAAGACACGTGACATGTGTGCTAGAGCAGGTTAAGAGTGATATAACTTTTCTAACTTCATTGAAAAAGGAGTAAGATAAAATTAAGAAGTGATCTTTTGTGAAGGATAATAGCTAAAACTTAATTTCACATGTAGCTTCCCTGTACAGATTGGTATGTGGCTACCCTCTTTCTAGACCTTGTGGGATAGCTAGGGCCTGTCTATTTTCTTTCCTTTAGTAATCCTGCCAAGTGACATGGTGTCTGGCACTTAGTAGACACTCACTAAATCTTTGCCATACATATGTAACCGCTCTACTCCCCTACAGCATCTCCCTGTTTTTCCTTTTTTAAATTTGTGTGCTTGTGGGGTGAGGGTTGGGGGTTGGGGGAATATAGGGAGTTCAACAAAGGGCCTTCACACTGAGCTGTATCTGTAGCCCAAGATTTTTAAAAATTTACTTGTATTTTGAGGGGAGTGGTTTCTAAATCACTAAGCTGCCCAGTTTGGGCTAGAATTTGTAATCTCCCTACCTGAGCTTCCCAGTGTACAAAGGTGGCAAGGGTTATTTGCTTTATAATTTCTTTTCTATATAACTTTTTCAATCTTCAGGACATGATGTGGACATTCAAATTAACTCAGGTTAGCCTTCTCAAAGGCCTCAAATGAGAAGCAGAGAATATCAGAAGTGTACAGAATGTTTATTTTTTAAAATTTGTTTTTTTGTTTGTTTGTTTGGTATACAGTCTTGCCATGCAGCTCAGACTCACAGTGATCATCCTGTCTGAGCTGCCCCAGTGCTGGGATTATAGATGTGTGCCACCACCCCTGGTTTCAGTGGCCAGCATGGCATGTAGTATCAGGGATCAAACTCAGGTGCTTGCACTTTCCAGGCAGGTGCTTAGACCACTGAGCTATCTCCCCAGCCCATGTTCCTTATTTTTTAGATTTATTTTCTACTCTTTAACTATGCCTCTAAAGAAAAAGTACAGAAGCAGAGCCAGTTTCTAGAGGAAACTGAGGACTTGAGAAGATGTATAATTTGCCTAGGCTGTCTGTCTTGCGGCTGCTCTTGGAGTTTTGGAAACACCCTGAGATAATGGGAGTCCAGACCAGAGCTCTGCCACTTGGAAGTGACTGGAGCAGTACTTTCAGTCTGTGGTTAGCATTCATCTTCCCTGTAGCAATGAATAATGATGCCTGCCTCACAGCATTATTCTATCCTTAGGAAGGAATTACAACAGGGTAATACAGGAAAGTGTATACACATTAGATAAATGAAAATAATTATTTTCCAGAGGGGAAACAGCAGAGACAATTTTGTGAAGATGATAAAACTTTGTTCTTTTTTTAAAAATCAATCTGAAAGTAAAGATCACATACTTAAGTAAGTATCTATGTGCAGGGTCCTAAGTTCAATTCCCAGTACCAGAAAAAAAAAAAATCAGTATCTATAGTAACTTAATTTAAAAGGCATTTTGACAACGCTAATTCTTATGTCTGGTTTATAGGTTATCTGATACACACACACACACACACACACACACACACACATGCACACGCGCACACACACACAAACACACACACACATGCATCTTCCTTCCTCATTAGCAAGCTTGAAGTGTCAGCCTGCAGAGAGGAGCAGACAGGGACCCAGGAAGCAAGGGTGAAGAAAGCTCCCAAATCAGATGGGTTCTGAGACAGTTTTCCCCTTCCCTCAGGCTGAGATATTCTGCCATCTGTTTTGATTAAACCTTTCAAAATTCAACTTGTGTTTTTGCTTCCATTCCTTTGAAATCTCCTTTAATTCAAGACTCTTTAGACTTTCTTCTTTCCCTTAACCACCATCTGGTGCTTCTATTAGAAAGAAACAATGAAAGAAAGAAAGAAAGAAAGAAAGAAAGAAAGAAAGAAAGAAAGAAAGAAAGAAGAAAGGCACATACAGCAAACACTTTGAGTTCCTTGGAAGAAAGGTATAATGATGGGGATAATTTAATCCCAAAGTGAGGCCCATTACTATTTCCATGGCAACAGACTGTGATGTTCTGAACATAGGACTTTATGATCATTACAAGAACAGAATGGCAAAAGGCCCTGTTCAGACTCTTTGTCCTTATGGATTCTTTGGGTAGTCACCCTTAGTGGCTCACAAGAGCCTAGAGAATTAAGTCTGGAAGCCTGAGTGTGGCATTCAAGGTCCTCGTGGTCCAATCATTCTAGGCTCACAGTCTGTGGGTTCTAGGGATATAGGTCTCTGGCCTCTCTCTACAACTCTTTGTGTCCTGGATCTGTCACATGCTCTCAGGCTTCCATACCTTTATTTCTGTCATTTCCTCCTCTTAAATGCCCTCCCTCCACCCCACCCCCTCTTAACCTAAAGAAAATTTCCTCATTCTGCAGATTCCTGGGGCTGGGGAGATAATTGAGGGGCACAAGTGCCTGCCTGGCAAGTGCAAGGTTCTGAATTTGATTCCTGGTTCTGCCAAAAAAGTAAATAAATAAATAAATAATAAACAATAATAAAATAACAATAAATAAGTAAATAATAAACATTCCTACAAGTGTCACCTTTATGTACTCTCCCACAGCACACTTGGGCAACAGCAAAGCTTTCTTTGTGCTTCTGGCATTCTTCTCAAACATGAAATGACACCTAAGATTTTGCACCATGGCTGTGTAGATGTCCTTGGCTTGAATTTGGATTGAGACCTCCCTCCCCCAGGCACTGCTCTTGGCTCAGCTTTGTAAGCCACCACAGTTCTGTCACATGCTTCTTTAGTGGTTTATAGGGGCCATGAGCAGGCACTTGATTTCCAATTTGCTGTTCAAAGCACCAGAGTTTAGAAAATGCAAGTGGCTTTGGTGAATAATAAGAAGCAGAGCCAAAGCTCCATTGACAGGATGGAAAGAAGGTAGAGCTGGGAGTCAGGTCCTTTGGAGCTCTTGTGGAAACTGTTCTTTTTGTATCTAGGTGTTCCCCAAAGCCTCATGCAGTCATGGGGCAGGCTATTAAAGTTGGTAGTTAATTCATGGTCCAATGCTGGGATTATGGATCTGAGTGGGGAGGGAAAGAAGCGTACTCTCTACCACTCTTTCTCCCTTCTTCTTGCTGTTTTCCACCTGCACGAAATGCTGCCCTCTGCCATGCACTGCTCTGCCATGGAGCCAGCTGATCATAGACTGAAACTTCCGCAAACTGTAAGCCAAATACATCTTTCCTTCCTTGATTTTGGGTGTCAGGCATTTTATCCCAGTGATACAGGGAGAAAAACTGATCTTGGGGTGAATGAACCTCCAAATGATATAGGGGAAAATGATCTCCCAACCTGACCTGGGATGATTTCGTGTTCTCTAAAACTGAAGAATGAATTTTAGGAACAAATGGAGGTTATGAACAGAATAGATTTATTGAGGGAAAGAAAGCTCCTGTCTAAGAGAGGGATTGGAGGGGTGCTCAAGCAGGTTGTCCCTGGGAAGCTGTCTCTTCCAGGGACTTTTACAGAGTAAAACCATGCGGTGAGATGAATCTAAGGTGGTGAAGACATGGGAACTCACTTAGGTGAGCATGAGATGGGACAAAACTATGGTCAACCAATGAGATTACAAGCACCATTGCTCAGGTAAAATTGATTAAATCCAGTACCAAATGGGGAAGCAGAGTCTCATAGCAAGTGGCCATGAATATGCAACAGGGTCCCTTCCTGTTGGGGGTTGGGTTAGTGACTCATTTGGGCTCTTTCAAGGTGATTGATACCTATTTAGGATACCAACCTTGCCCATCCTTGGGAAGTATGTAGCTATGTTTCCTCTTTTGTCTTGAGGTGTGATGGATATGACAGTGTCTATCTCTTCCAAGTTGCAAAGTCACCTTGTCTTCCATCTTGTCTCCTTGAGAGTCTGGCCCTCTCTGACTGTCTAGAATATTTCTATCTACTTCAGCTGCCTACAATACCAGCAACAATAGAAAAGTAACTGAGATAGAACTTCTTTACCCTTCTATTTCTTTACCTGTAAAATGAAGATTAAAAGGAAGTCGTAAATGTAAAGATAAATGTCACATAATAGATATTCAAGGAATACTGCTTATATTCTTTCCCCTTCAAATTCTGCTTTCTAGCAACATCTGGAAACAAATAAATGTTGTTTTCATTTGAGTTTCCTTGATTTTTGTATGATGCTAAAACTCCAGTGGGTAAATCTTCCAGAGAAAAAAAATTCACCTACATTCCCTTATCTATAATCTAGTTTAATAAAAGAAGCTACAGACAGAAGTGTTGTCAAAATTAAATGGAGCAACATATGAATGCACAAGGCTCTTTAGTGCACGGTTTAGTACACAGTAAGCACTTGGGGTGTTTGTGATAACAAAATCCTCACCATTATCATTATTAGTATCATTATTTTTTTGTGTGACAGAACAGTAGGCCCTGTGAGAATTACAAAAATTAACAAAACCATCTCATATCTCTGTCCTCCATGGCATTTCTAAGCACAGCCTGCATTGCGGCTATTGTCAACTCTATAGTCATCTTTTAAAATAGGATTGTAGGCAGCCAGCAGAGTTTCTGTGCCTTATCTGTAGTTCTTTTCTGTTGGGTGGACCTAAAACAAAATCTTGTAAAAGAGATGCCTTCAGTACAATTTGGTCAAAAGAATGCTGAATACATTTCTCCAGAAATGAGCCAAAATAAGACTCAATAGCCTCAGTTTCTCTCATCAGTAAGACCCTACTCTCCCCAGTGCAGGGGCTGGGGGTGCTGCTTCTGTGAAGGCTGTGCACATCTACCGACTACTGAGCATATTTAAATCTGTACAGTCACTTTTTCACATAATCTTCTCTCATAGGACACAAGCAATTCCCAGGTTAGGAAGCAAAATCTGTTCCTGATCTCTAGAGCATGAAGGGTAGCATTTAAAGAAATTGTATCTAGAAAATATGTCAAGTAAATGCCACGCACAGCCCCCACTAGAGGATCTAGTGATGGCATCCTTCAGGTATTCATTCAACAAATATTTACTAGGTACCTCTTTTATGTCGCATGTCCTGTTAACCTAAGCAATGTAATAATCACTGCCTCCCTTTATCGATAGAGGCTGCATTCCAAGAATGTCCGGTAGACCCCTAAAACCCCAGGCAGTACTGAACCCTAGGTTGATGTTTTCTTCTGCATATACATTCCTGTGACAAGCTGCAGAACTTTCACATTTAACTTACAGGAAGAACTTTACAAATTTTCTTTTTTTTTTTTTTTTTAAGAAATATTTTATTTTATTTTTTTCTTGTTTCAGGACTTTTGTTTGTTTTGTTTATTTATTTTTATGGCTGGCTCAGCCTGCCCTCAGGGCAGGGCTGGCACAGCATGTAGTGCCGGGGATCAAACTCAGTCCCTGCAGCCGCCCAAGCTTTCCTAAGCAGGCGCTTTAGACCACTGAGCCATCCTGCTGGGCCCCACAAATTTTCTTTAGCATATACCAAATGCTACTAGCATCACTAGTCTTACACTTGGAGTCATTATTAACTAAAATAGGGGTAAATTGAATACAACCAGTGTGATACCACAGCAATCCATCTGATAACCAAGATGGCTACTAGTTACCAGTGCTAGACAAAGGGATGAGTGACTTTCAAGCAGAATGGGATAACATGAATTCATCACACTAGTCAGAATGGCATGAGATTTAAAACTTATGAACTACTTACTTCTGGAATTTTCCACTTAACACTTTTGGACTATGGTCAACAGTAGGTAATTCAACTCATAGAAAGTGAAACTGGGTAATAGGGCTTATTGCACTGTGCAGCTTAGCAGCATGTACCCACCTACCCCTTGCCAAACTAACCACCTACTGAGAAAGGATATTATTACTTTCAGATAAGAGTGTATGTGATTTATCCCAATAACACACACTTAAGAAGTAAAGGAAAGATTTAAACTTCAGTCCAAGTTCCTGAGATACTCGAGCTCCCTATGCTCTGTAATGCTTCCTCCACTCCTGATCACTGCCAGGTACCTCAAGATACATTGCTAGTGATCACACCCCAGTGACAATTGCTGGCCAACCTCTTTCTTGCTGTCCATCTTTCTTGTTAGAATTAGAATTAAAGTTAGCTTTCTGGCTTTCCTTGTGGCCTCTGGTCTATGCCTCCTTAGAAAGAGGCAAAGCCCACAACACTCAGTCCTTTACTACCTCCTCTTTTAGAAACCATCTCCCCTTCCCCTCCCCACCAGGGTAATGAAGGGGGATTGCTTCTGACTCACTACACACTTTGAGAGCCTCTGACTCATCTCGCTGGTGTTCTTCCAACCCAGCTCAGAATGCTGTACATGCCCTTCCCCAGCTTCCCAAGATGAGCCAGGCCATTCTGATGTGCATGGTTCAACCCTACATGACAGCAAGTTTCATGAATAAATTAAACACATGTACAAGGATCAAGGACTCCCCAATGACCCATGGGGCTTATGAAAGTTTTGGACTGTGTTGAAGCCAAGGTTAATGTTCAATCCCATTAGAATTAATGAACTGCTTTGCATTCAAGCATATACTTTACACTTGCATTGTTTGTATTATCAATTTTTATAATATAAAGCCTTATAAAAGTATTGGGAGTTGAAGGTTAAAATTAACAATTTCTTAAATTAACAATAAGATATAAGAAAGAAAAATCTCTTTAACCAATATTTTTCTACTAGTGTATAATAAAATGTAATTCTCTATTTTGGGAATGTCTAAAAAATCATATTTATCCAAAGTTAAGAAATAATCTTGAATCTAGCTGCTTACAGAATTACCCTATGTTGAGCGTAGTGCTACATGCCTGTAATTCCAGCACTGGGAAGGCGGAGCCAGGATGATGGAGAATTTTGGGTTAGCCTGGGCTAATAGGGCATTCAAGGTGAGCCAGAACTCCAGAAGGAAACCTTGTCTCAAAAAATAAATGAACACTGGAAACAGCTCAAATGCCTATTAGCTGAGAAATGTATAAAAAAAGATGTGGTCTTTTTATACAATAGGGGCTGGGGTGGGAGCAGGGTATGAAGGTCTGTCTAAAAAAGTCTCTTTCAGATGAGTTTGTACACACCAGCAACCCATGAGCTTCTGACCAGTCAGGATTAGGAAGCCAGGGTTTGATTCTCAGAAAGTGACAATTCATTCATGTATTCAGCGAAGAATTGCACAGTATCCATGCATTATCAGCTTCCACTTGCAGCCATGTCTAAATTTCTTTTTAAAAAGGAACCTGGCATCACTAGGAGGCCACCAAGTTCCCCCCTTTATACTGCTGAAAGGTCCTTTTTTGGAATCACATTTCTCCTGTACCTCTGAATCAGTAACACCTTAAAGCTGAATCATCTTTATTTTTTTTTTTATTTTATTTATTTATTTATTTATTTTCTTGTTTCAGAACCTTTGTTTGTTTATTCACTCATTTTTATGGCCGGCTCAGCTCGCCCCGAGGGCAGGGCTGGCGCAGCATGTGGTGCCAGGGATCGAACCGTGGTCCCTGAAGCCGCCCAAGCTCCCCCAAGCAGGCGCTTTAGAGCACTGAGCCACCCCGCCGGGCTAAAGCTGAATCATCTTTAACCTGAACATCTAACATGATTTTTTAGCAATTCTTGCATCCCAGACATACAACATTAAAAGGTACACTAAATTCTGAAGATAGCGATGCTGTAAAATAGTTTAAAATTAACAACTGTACAGCATGCATTTATGCTTGAAATTCCAGTCCTAGACCAAGTTATACAATGGAATATTACTCAGACATAAAGAAGAATAAACTGATGACTTTTATAGGTAAATGGATACAACTCGAGACCATACTCATAAGTGAAATAAACCAGATGCACATGTGCCAGATGCAAACATTGTACTGTCTCCCTAGAGTGAGAAACTAAAAAGGTAAATAAGGTTCAAAATGTGTAATAGATACTGTAAAAAGGGAAGAAACTTCAAAAGGAAGGGGAAAGTGGGCTGAAGTAATGTAATAAAGAAAGAAGGAAAAAACAAACTATGTATATATATATATATA
>PVJA010018767.1:18961-39550 GCA_004027025.1 Myocastor coypus
AGTTCTAAAAAAAAAAAAAAAAAAAAAAAGTATAGCAACAACAAAAAAAAAACCCAGATATGAAGAAGTAGCTCAGACTACATACTGAAAAGAAGGTTCAGTGTTGAGAATGAAGAATAGGGGATGGCCAGATTACATAAGTACTTTCAGGTCATTATAAAAAATTAAAATGCAATAAAACTCCTTTGGAGGGCTTCAACCAGAAATAGCACTATTAACACAAAATAGATTTGACAAATATTAAGAATGAAAATGAAGAAATGGTTTTATGTCACGCCATAAGGCCTTTCTACTTCTTCTTTTTCTCATATTCCCTACTGCATGGAATGCCCTTCTCCTTCCATTTATGAAAAGTCTACCTCTAAAGAGACTACTGTTATATCAACTATTTCTTAACTATTTTGGGGACTAAGAATAGCACATGACTGGGGACTGCGGATGTATAGTTATCACTAGTACTGTGAGATAAACCCGATTAGCCTGGCCAGATAATAGGCAGGAAAAGATGCTGTATGATCAGAAGCCATTTTCCAACTTAGAGGAAGAGATCTATAACAATAGTTCAAGATTAAGGTAGAGAAGGAAAAGACAGAAAACAAAGTTCAAGACAAAGTCAGAATGCTTTACATTTTAGTATACACTAACCAATCAAAGGAAAAAAAATATTTAAAAGGTACAGAATGATGAAATAGGCCCACAGCAAAAAACACTCAGAAATAGCAAAGAAAATTTGGCATGTTCCATCCAAACCTACATACCTGTATGGGTGGAGAAATATTAGGGGCTTCCCTGGAAAACTTTCATCATTTTAATGTCACTCTTTAATGCTTCTTTCAAATGTTTTCTTTCCATTTTTTTTTCATTCTTAAATTTTACTCTCAGAGTCTCAAATTATGTGTAGTTGTCTGGGATATTAAAATACTGACATGGGATATTTTGGTTCTCATAATATTGATATGCTAAAGGGAACCAATTCTCACTATAAATATACTAAAATGCTATACAAATGAATACAAAAATATAATGATCAAAGTCAAGAGATGCAAAGGGAGAGAAAACAAAGTAAAACTATGGATAGAAAAAAATTACTGAATATCAAATGCCTAAGATATAACATAGATCATATACTTGATATTAAAAAAAATAGTGACATTAAGCTCAAATGTCTAGGTTATAAGGAATAATATCATTAAGCTTCTGAAAGGCTAGCAACTTGAGTTGGCAGACCAAAAAATTAGAGAAAAAGAAGGGCTAGAGGGTAACCAATATTTTGGTTAAAAATTTTAGGAACCTGAGTGAGGACTCAGGACATAAGAGAGCCTGTAATGTAACATCCTATAACTCAGTGGCATCCCAAATTTTCTGTACAAGGAGATTACAGGGCTATGGAGGAAAGTGATCAATGATGTATAGTGTGCCTAAGGAGAGTCACTGAGAGAGAAAACATTCTCTCAGGCTTTCACAGAGAGCTAACTGGTCAAGCAATGGCCATGACTCATATAAATGACTGACACTGTCAAAAGATCTACAAACAGCTATACATGGTTTCTGGGTAAATCCTGAGGGGACTTGGGTGATCTTGTCAGATACAAAAGTTATATTTTTTGTTAGATAGATCTTGCTTTAACTTGGTCTTAACCATCCAGCAGAAAAGTTTAACCATTAGTTATAAAAAGTAAAGCCATATCAATATGCTGAACTGTAAAAGGCTCAAGTCACCAGCTTCCAACAATGCCAGTTCTGCTGATAACTATGATGGACTATTGGTTTATACATACAGCTACGTTCTCTTATGTCCCGAATCCTCACTGCCCTTGAAGGGCTAGGGCCAAAATATTGGTTATTCTACTCTCTCATTGAACTTCCTCTTAGTTCAAGGAGAAGAAAGATTTGTACTAATAGTGTTTATACAAGATATCAAGTCTGCATCTTGTACTCTGAACAAATACTATGAAGACAACAATATGCAATGTATTAATTATTGGAACTGTCCTACTAACCTGTTGAGAAACTGTCTCATTGCTATTTCTTTTCATTAAAATTAATAAATTTTTAAAAAATTTAAAAAGTGAGCTCAAATTAAAAGAGTAAATTCCAGTTAGAGTGTAGCAACTTGGAAAAGTTAGAGGTAGATGTAAGGACCTAGGGCCTAAGGCTGGGGAGTGAAGATGCACACAGGGAAAAATTACCTTTTTATAAACTTGAGAAAGGCAGAAAGCTGGAGATGGGACTCCCGTTTAAGTCCTATTTAACTCATATTAGTCCATGACAAGGGGGAAAATATTATCCCAAAGGCTCCTAGATGTAACAAAGTAGTTCTGTACCTGATATAAGCTGGGTACTCTCATGGAAGACTGGGAACTCTAGACTGACCAAGTGAGGCAGTAAGGTCCATATTTTTAGTGCCCTTAAGTTGCATTCATTCCTAAACAAGTCTAGGACTCAAAATTTCTCACATGCTGGCAAAAGGAAATGTAAAATATGAGAGCAGAATGAATCCCACAATGCAGAGTGCTAAGATGAAAAAAAAAAATACATCCTTTCTTCCACACCCAAAAAAGCTCATAACATTTTAAAAAAAGAAATGAAGTGAGCTGCATGAGGAGGAACTCAACTTAAACAATATTGGGAAGAGTATATAGCCTAAGAACTGGCTATAAAAGCAAATCAAAAACTACTAGATGTTTAGGATAAAGTGATTAATGAATTGACACTAAACACATGTTTCATAAAAGGAAAACTTTATAAAGTGAATCTCATGAATTTTTTTGTCTGTCTGTCTGTCTTTCTTTCTTTCTTTTTTTTTTTTTTTTTTTTTTTTTTGTCTTTTTGAGACACAGTCTCACTATGCAGTTCAGACTGGCCTTGAGTTCACTTTTTGTAGTCCAAGCTCATCTCCAGCTCGCACCTATCCTCCTGCCTCAGCCTCCCAAGTGCTGGGATTACAGGAATGCACCACCATGGCCCAGCTCTCATCAAAATTTAAAACACCTAGCTGGAATGTACTTCAATGTGTGTTTAGTATATATGAGATCCTGAGTTCAGTCCTCAGCATAAGGAAAACAAAAAAGTAAAAGACAGAGAGTGAGAGAGATTGAAAGGTAAGTCACAGGTCACAGTCTGGAGACTAATGGTATGAAGGAATTAAAGAGAATGGGAAATGTGTAAGGAAATTAAGAGCCAGAGAGGTCATAGTCAGAAAGCACTACATATCTCTAATGAAGTTTTTGAAGAAGAACATAGAGGGAGAGGCAATATTTAAAAGATAATAGGTCAAACTTAACCATACTTAAGGAAAGATGTAAGTTTCTATGTTGAAGAGATAGGCAAGAGGAAAATACACAGGACAGTAATATAATGTGTGTCAGAAGCATAACAAATGGCAGTGAAAGTGTTGCATACCAAGCTTATAGTACTAATAGCACAGAAAGAATATCTACTGCCTCATAAGCATATGCTTTTTAATGAAAATTAGAATAATGGGTAATTTCTCATTTCAAATGAATGACAAAAATAAAGTGAAAGGACTAATAAAGATAACACCAGAAATTCATTATATAAAAAACAAACATTACAGAAATACTAATCCTTTCAAGAGACTAAGAAAGCATCATATTTATCTCCTTTTAGATACTTTTTCATATTTTGATATTACTAAAATATTTTATAAGTAATGATATCTAAGATGCAGTGAATATTGTATATAAATTCCTAGTAAGGTTGAGCCGAAGGAAAAAGGTACAAAAAGTGTTGAAAATGAAGTAAAGACTTAATTATAACTATAGTAATAAATACTTTGACCAAACTGGAGTCAATAGTTTTGAAGACAAATGACGAGGCTTTAAAAATATGTGTATTATAAAATATAACTTGAGAAGTAAAAATACACTAGGTCTGTCATCATTTTAAAAATGAAATAATAATTAAATCTATCCACAAAGAAAACATGAGGTTCTTACAATTTTACAGGTAAGTTCATTTCCAGAAAACAAACTCAGAAAGTGAAAAGTTCGTTTTATGAGGTTAATGTATCCTTCATATCAAAACCAGACAGTGATTTATGAGAAAAGAATATATTTATCAATACTGGCTAAAGCCATATATATAAGAACATCTTAAAATAATAACAATTAACATCCAGGAATGTGATTTTTAAAAATAATAATCGATTTAGGTTTAGTATACAAATTCAGTGACAAATTATCATAAGAAAAAAGCTGCCATTTCATTTCAACACATTAATAAATGAAGGGAAAACTATGTGACCCTTTAAAGGGATCCAGGAAAAGCACTTAGTAAAGTTTAACAACCATTCATGGGGCCGGGGAGACAGCTCCATGGCACAAGGGCCTGCCTGGCAAGTGCAAGGTTGTGAGTTTGAACCCTAGTCCCAAGAAAAAAGAAAAAAAAAAAAATCATGATTTAAAAAAAAAAAACTCTTAGCTCTTTAGATATAGAAAACTTTCCTAATTTGCAAAAGGTTATCTACCAAAATCTACAACAAACATGATATTCATTTCTTTTTTTTTTTGGGGGGGGGAAGGGTCTATAAGGTGGTCAGGGTCTCACTACTAGATCAGACTCATAGTGATCTTTATAGCCTCCCAAGAGCTGGGATTACAGGCACTCACCACCGCGCCCAGTCTCAATCGCTGTTTCTTTGAGCAGGGGGTGGGGGCAGGGCCAACCCGACAGGCCCAGGTATACAACCCCTGGCCCCTGAGCCTGCTTGCAGGCACTTTAATCCACTGAGCTATTTGGGGCCCATGTGGTAAAACATTTTCTAAGCAGGTGTGAGGCTCAAGGTTAAATTCCTCAGACCAGAGAAGGGTGCTAAGGTAAATAGAACTTTTTATATTTTTCTGGTTGGGAGGCTGTATTTATTGCTTAGTGTAGCTGTAGATATTGTAAGGTAAACTTTCCTCTATTATCCTTATTTCTTATTTGCTTTATTTTTTATTTATTTATTTATTTTTGCCTTTTTGAGACAGGGTCTCACTATGCAGTTCAGGCTGGCCTTGAGCTCACTTTTGTAGCCCAGGTTGGTCTTGAACTTGCACCGATCCTCCTGCCTCAGCCTCCCAAGTGCTGGGATTACAGGCGTGAGCCACCATGCCCAGCTTCTTATTTGCTTTAGATTCCCCTAAAATAGATTTTTATTACACAAAATCTGAGACATGACTCTTTCAGTTGTATTCCCTACTGTTACAAGGGAGCCCAGCTGATTCAGTAGTTAGTGATTGAGAGGGGAAGAACTCTTTATTTGATCCATCTTCTCAGACTTTTAGTGAGCCTGTGGCTTGGACTGTCACCTTCACAGGTCCTTCTGGGTTTTGGTCTGGTCTGGTCTGGTCTGGTCTGCTCTGCTCTGCTCTGCTCTGCTCTGCTCTGCTCTGGTCTTGTTTTTGTCTCCTGTCTGATGAGACCAGAAGGCTAGAGAGCATTGGACAATGTTTCGATGTTTTCCTGTGGAAAGGCTTTGGGGGCTGGAACTGAGTATTTCTCTTCCCTCAGACTAGTCTTTGATAAAATCCCAGTCAGGCTCTCTTGAGAGCAAGCCTTACTGAGAGAACAGAATGCTCTGGGCATATTTCAAAATGGTTTCTGCTCTCCCTGCCAGAAGCCAAGGGACTTTTTCTCCAGGACTCACCATGAGGATATGTGGAGCTCCTGGAAATAAAAATCATGAAAGTATGGAGACTCCTCTTGCACTAAGACTAGACCTTCCTGGAGTTCGCAACTCTCAAACATATCTATACCAAGCTACATCAGCTTCAGTTATACCTGGCTTTTCCCAGTACAGGCTCCATGAAGGTTTCTGCTCCTAAATGTGTGCTCTGCTAAATTGTGCCTCTCTGGAGCAATCCTGCTATCTCTTGGGAGAGAGGTGGGGGCAGGGGTTTCCTGTATGATCTCAGCTCTTTGATGGATATTAAAACAATTGCTGATTTTTAGTTAGTTAGTTTGTTTGTTTGTTTGTTTGTTTTGGACAGGGTTGAACTTTAATCTTCTGCAGTGGACCAGAAACCAGCACTCTCCAACAAAATTGTCTTTGTTTATAAATTATATGATTGTCTAGGCAGAAAAGTCCAAGATAATCTACTGTGCGAATCAATAAAGGAATTTTGTGTGAGGTTTCTAAGCATTACACAGTACAAAATTCAATAACTTTATTATTACTAAGAGCAACCAAATGAAAAGTATAGTTAATAAAAGTTTCCATTCACCATAGAATAAATCTGTATAGTGGCTAGAATTAATCTAGTAAGGAAAAATAAAAACTTTAATACATTTAAAGGTTTAAGTATCTATATCAAGACACAAGCTTCTCAGTTAAAAGACAAGTTCTATGTTAGCCATTTTATGGATAAATAGGAACTCTTATACATTGCTGCCAGATGTCTAAAAGGGAGTAATTTCTTAGAAAAGCAATGTGTTTTTGTTTTTGTTTTTTAGTACTAGAGAATTAGAGCCTTTCATACTAAGCTATATTCCCAGGCTTTTTTTTTTTTTTTTTTTTTGATACAGGGTCTTGCTGTGTAGTTCAGACTGACTGCTTGTTATGGTTTATGTCTAGTTGTCCCCCCAAAGCCTCATGCCATCATGGGGCATGGCTTCTATAGATTGAGACTTGATTCATAATCCCTGGGATTGTGTTTTAGTACTGATGGGATTATGGCTGAGACTATGGGTGTGGTCTAAGGTGGATATCCTAAGGCAGAGAGCCTGAATATAATATAAAAAGAGACGACGGAGAGACAGATTCAGCTGTTGCTCTGCTGCCATGTTTGGTTAGCTGCCTCTGCCCTCATTTTTGTTCCTGTTCTGCCACCATGAACTGGATGCTCTCTGCTCTGTTCCACTCAGCCTTGGGCCAGCCGAATATGGACTGAAACCTCCACAAACTGTGAGCTAAATAAACCTTTCCTTCCTTCATTTTGAGTGTCAGGTATTTGTCCCAGCAACGAATAAAAAGTAACTAAGACACTGCTCCAGCTTCTATGTGCTGAGTGCTGGGACCACAGGCGTGTACCCACACCTGGCTTCCCCGCTCTTTTTTCTTTTTTCATTTGGGTTGGGGTTCATTAAGTCACTGAGGTTGATCTTGAAATTCATCTGCCTTAGCCTCCCCTTAGCTTGCATAACAGAGATACACCTGGATCAATGTAGTCTTTGTACATATTTTTCCAATTTGAAGGACATTGTGAGTGACATTACTGATGCAGCTCACATAAAAGCTATGCTATCAAACTATTCAGGTCATTATTGCATTCTTTACTGCTACATATTCAGTGTAAAAAAAATAATACTGGCAGTTTTATTTTACTTAATTTTGTAGTTGAATAAAGATATTGATAAATGTTACTAAATCTCAGAATATGTCTTGACCACATATCTTTTTAATATTAATAGTCCATGTAACTAAATGGGAAATTATGCAGAAAACACTTCTGTACACCAAACATGATGGGTGTTCTCTCAAAGAGAAACACTTATACATTGTGTTGAGCTGTAAGCTGAAGTGGTCACTTTTTTCCTGGGATACCATTTCTACTTGAAAGACTGACAGACCATGGTTATTCAGACTTGGAAATTTGGCAGGCATTTTCAAAAAAAAAAAACAAGAACAAAGTGAGCCTGTCACTTCAAGGAAGAAGACTGACTTCATCTGTTGCCAGTGATAAATGTTGAGCTTCCGAGCAAAAATTAGAATTTTGGAAACCTTATGTCCATTACCATGAATTTCATAGTTTCCCAATTCTTGAAAACTTTGATGATGAAACTGGTGGTGATATAAATAAATGTGCATTTTTGATATTACATAATGAACTCTGTCAACATTTGTAAGATATGCATGATTTAGTGAACTAATGCATTCCAAATGACAACAGAAGATCAGCGAGTTCACAGTAGCAGAATGTAAGTACATGGATATGATTTTCAGATTCCACATTGCAAAAAGCCTTTAAGAAACTAATATCTGGTCATTTTGTCCAAAATTATCTATGATTATTAGAATACTCCTCCCTCTTACAATTGTGTATGTGCTGTATTTTTTCAAATGCTTCCACCAGACAGCTTCGCAGCAGAGACAACTATGTGAATCAGCTGACTTGTGCTGCAGTAGGTACTGAAGAGACTTGCAACAGTACAAAGCAGCACTGCTGTCCTCTTCTCTTATGTCTCCTGTCAAGCTATTTTTCACTAAGATGTTACTTGTATTTAAAATACGGTACAGGGCCCAGCAGGATGGCTCAGTGGTCTAAAGCGCCTGCTTAGGAAGGCATAGGCCGCTGCAGGGACCGTGGTTCAATCCCTGGCACCACATGCTGAGCCGGCCATAAAAATAAATAAATAAATAAAATACAGTACATTATTCTTTTTTAATAAATATTATTAAATTTCTTAATTTTAATTTTGTACCCCACAAATAGCAATAGATAGAATCCAAATAAACAGAAGTAATTTAGGGTTCTTAATAATTTTAACAATGTAAAACAATACCAAGAACAAAGCTTCAAGAACAATTGCTCTATAAGGAAAAAAAAAAATCACTCCTACAAAACTAGTCATCACAGCAATGGTGGTGGTTTTCTCCCTACTCCTGCCAACTAAATGGAATAATCAACTAGGGAATGACTTTAAAATACCTTTCTGGGGCCCGGCGGGATGGTTCAGTGGTCTAAAGCGCCTGTTTGGGAAAGCTTGGGCAGCTTCAGGGACTGCAGTTCGATCCCCAGCACCACATGCTGCGCCAGCCCTGCCCTCGGGGTAGGCTGAGCCAGCCATAAAAATGAGTGAATAAACAAACAAAGGTTCTGTAACAAGAAAAAAAATGAATAAATAAAAATTTAAAAATTAAAAAAATAAAAATAAAATACCTTTCTGAAGTTGAAATGAATGTGGTAGATTTGTTCATATTAATGTGGTGGATTCTGAAGCATGTTGAGAGAAATACAAACATGTTGCAAAGGGAGAGGTACAGAATGAGGTCATTATAATGCATTTCAAAAACAGACAGCAATATTACTGCTTGTGGATGTGTCCTTCTGGAGTAAGAATAGACACCCTTCACTGAGCAGGAAGATTCACACCCACCTCAGGGTGGGTGTGGGGATCTGGGCCAACAGAAGGACATTTCAAATGTGGACATGTAAACTATTTAGAAAAAGATGTGAAGTAAATGTAGCATAAAGTTAACAGTTACTGATCTAGGCCATAGATCTTGGTCTCTACATTGCTATTCACTTGAAATATTCCAGTGTTAAAAGCTAACTATTTTTAAATGCTTCTGTGCATTGCTTTCAGTTAGTGAAGAAAAATTCAAGTGACTGGTTTCACAGTGAAATACATTTTCTCCATCCAGAGCCAGCTGTCCTGCTTTTTGCCGGCTGTTTGTTGAGCCTAATAAACAATGTGGGATATTTGAAGGGTAATGTCCTTTCTGTCTGCAAAACCTCTTGATCCTGGGTTCTCAGTCATGGCTGCAAAGGAAATTCTCCCTCCGATTTCTTACAGAACCCCTGCAGCTGTCAGGCAGGGCAAGAAGCCAGAATACCCAGGGAACAACTTGAACAGGCATTAGCATAGTTCCCAGTCAGCCGGGTGCAGAGCTCCCAACACAAAGTATCCTGTTCCTTTTCCTTTCCCTTTTGAAGCCAGAAAGAAGCCTTTGATTTGTGTGGTGATGATATCATGTAGCCTGCTGGGTGTAGCTAGGCCCTGGGTGTGGAGCTGGGAGGCACCTAATTCCCTCAGCACCCCCTAAACCTCCTGAGCCTCAGTGGATAATCTCATAGCAGAGCTGAGATTATATTTTTGTCTGTACATTCCATCCAGAAGCCACTCCTTTTATTTTTATTAAGAATATCATCAGCAGTAGTTTTCAGAGTCTGGCCTCCTATAAGGAGGAAAAAGCTTGATATTCTGGTTTTGTTTCTGTTTGAAGCGTGTATGCCCAAAGGAATTGTATGTGTCCCAGATTCAACACAGCTGTTAATTAGAGCTGAGAACACTTGGTTGACCCCTATGTGGCTAATTGCTAGAATTGAGAAGTGTCTCTAAGGGCCTCATATGATAACAACTGAAAATTGTACTGAGCCTCACCTAACGCTTCTGGATCCAGTTCAGGATGGGAAGCAATAGGCTCCCCGTGGTTCCTGGCACAGGAGAGACTGCTATGTGCTGAAGGAGCAGTATTAAGGATTCTCTTCAGTGATTAAAACACCCACATTTCACTTTGAATGTGTGACTTGAGGCAGTGTGCTCAGGAGGGCTGGTGGGAGAGCTCAGAACTGTGCAGTATAGCATGTGTGGCCTACTTTGGGGGGCCTTTAACTGTTTCCTAACTTTGCAGGCTAACACCAGCACTACTGTCCATGCCACGCCAGTTCTGATGACAGGGCAGGAGATACTACATCAGCTTCTGAGCAGCAGGCCATTACAAGCTTTCTGTTTTTACATATTAAAATAATGACTAGACTTAGCCCTTAAAATCAGAAAAGAAACATGGATGGAAATCTCCCTCAGTTCCTGCCTGGCCCACAAGAGTGGCAGTCACCTACCTCTCTGTCCTATCTGCTCCAGGGACTGGGAACAAGACAGAAGAATCAGAAAGAAAGGCTTACACAGAGGGTAAATCTGAGTCTGGGTGGGAAAGAAGAAGAGATGAAAAAACAGAGGTGTAGTGCATGAGGCTGGAAGTCAGAATGATTGCCAGGGGACAGTGGCCAGGAAGAAGAGAAGGGGGACCTAGCAGTGGGATGAGGAGGAGGCCAGGGTGGAAGTGAAAGCCAGAGAGTAGGAGGCCAGGTGGCTCATTGTCCTCTCCCCAGACTGGGGGGTGGGGGAGGAATTAGCAGAACTGATGGTGAGTGCTGCGGCCTTTTCAGCCAAGAGGCCCAAAGAGCCCCCCAGATAGTTTGTGCTGTGGCTGGCTTCACGGCTTTGGCCTGGCCCAAGGAAGGTGGCCTGGCGCCAATGTGTAAGGGGAAACTAGTGATCCTTTTTCCAGAAAAGCTTCAATTTATGGGTCCAATTCCAGGAAGCAACAGTAATAGAAAAGCAACCTAGAGTTAGCCTAGCCCAAGGCCAGATTGGAGGAGACCAGTAGGGAGCTGCACACAAGGGAATGGATTCATTGTCTTCTGAGCCCCAGATTGGCACACCCGAAGGACAACTGAGAACTCCACAGATCCTGAGTCAGATTGGCACACCTGAAGGACAACTGAGAACTCCACAGATCCTGAGTCTCTAATGAGACCCTTCACTCCCTCCTCCTTCCAACAGATATTTCCTACTGACTAGTTTATGTGGAGGTTCCCCTAAGTGCTCAGGCTATGTGAAGTATGAATACTGCATGGGGCTGCCCACCATAGCAGAGAATGGAATTACACAAAAATGGCAGTGGGCAACATGAAATTATTAGCCCAATGGTACAGTGTAGGTGCAGTCTACAGGAAGTGGAAGGGAAATAATGAGACCTCAAGCAGTTAGGGAAACTCCACACCGATGGGAGTTTTTGAGAAGTGGAGGCCTTAGGGGTATACACAGAGTCAGAAGTGCTTTGCTTGGATAAATTGGTTAGAGGTTCATATTAGAGAATGATGGGAAGACATGGTTCTTTATTTTTATAATTACATGAAGATTGATGTGTTAGGATTTTTCATATAAGTTCCTCTAATTGGTCCTCACAAGTCTTCCCCCGCTCCCACATCCGCAGTGCTGGTGATGAAACCAGGGCCCTGAGCATGCTAGATTAGTTAGTGCTCTACCATAGAGCTACACCCCTAGCTCACTAGTGGGCCTTTAACATATCAGAATGGGAAGAGAACTTAGAGTTTGTTTATCTCACATTACATTTGAGAAGTGAGTCCCAAAGAGATAAAATGATCAATTCAAGATTAAACCATCAACTAATCTAGGACTTATTATTCTCCAGTGGACTTTGCAAACACTGTATAAATGAAGCACTCATTTAAATGGAATTGTTATTTTGTGGTGCTGAGGATCAAACACATGTATGGAATTTGTTCTTATGATAGACAACTAAAAATAGTAATTTAAAGTGTTTTGTTTCCTTATGTAGAATATATAACCATAGGAAAAAACAAACAAACAAACAAACAAACATAGATAAGCCAAAAATCAAAATCTATGATCATAGCATTAAATTCACATACTTCAAAAAGTCATGAAACCTCTAAATTATTTTCATTTGATCTTTATGTACAAGCAACTTTAGGAACAAATGCCTCTGTCTCTTTTAAGGAGCTGTGGTTCAGGAAGCATAATAGGGTAGGAAGAATCTAAGAATCAGAGGGCAAAGATCTAGGACCAAGCCTGTCCAGTCATTATCTCTGTGATTTCCCAAAAGTCAGTTATCTTCTCTGGACTTTGGTTTCTCATTTTCAAAATGTTCAGGACCCAGGGATTCACTTTGCATGCCTGCTCCAAGTCTGAACTTCAAAAATCAAGCGTTGTAAACTTGGAACAGTTAATTAAAACAAAACAGTATCTGATGTTTTTAAAGGAATGTAGCAGCATGTTAAAGTAGGCCTCTTCCTTTCTCAGAGTTTTGGCTGAGGCTCCAATGCTTAGAACAATAGGCTGAAGTCCCTCTGCCGGTTTTCTCCCACCTCCAAATCCTAAATGAAGTAGAAGGCTATCTAGGCAGGACCTGGAGAGAGTGGCCTGGAGCCAGTTCTACTGTGATTAGATCTGTACACATCCCAAACTTTGTAAAAGAAGATTAAGAGTAAGAACTCAGAGGCTTCCCTCTGACTTCACCACAAAAGATGTCTTCAGTAAAAGACTGGCTAGAAGCATCTCAGGCAACTGAGCAAAGCCAGTGGGTCCCAACAAGAACAAGCTTCACTTGGAGGAAGTAGAGGAGCTTGTGTCAGATGAATGCGAAGAAGAAAGCTGGACATGAGATATCTTATAGGCCTTATAGGAAAAGTCCTACTATATCCAAATGGGAAACTCTACAGGGGATGGTTTGTTGCTAACCAGGTAAAAAGCCTAGCTTGCACAGTGGCAGTATCGTAGCCAATGAGGTTTATCCGAGGCGCGATTATTGCTAATTGAAAAAGCCTAGCTAATGTGAGAATGATCAGGCAAAAGAACATTACAATAGGGAATCCAAAGGAACAAGGTTCTCTAAACAAATCTTCAAAGCACCCTACTGGAGAAATACCTATTAGATCCACTACTCACCATTTGGGGCCAGGGAGATAGCTCAGTAGAATAAGCACTTGCCTGGCAAGCACAAAGTCCTGAGTTCAATCCCCTATGCAAAAAAAGAAAAAAAAAAAAAAAAAAGAAACTAATGAGCACTACTCACCATGGGCATTGTGGTTATAATTACAAGAGCAACTGAAGTTTTAGACCCTTTTTTTCTAATCACACTTCTCCTGGACCCAACTGGTTCAAATAGATAAAAGAGAAAAAAAAAAAATTGATTGTAATCTACTTCTTCACCTTATGTTTGGAAGTCTGAATATGGCCTATGCTGCTGGAAGAAAGAGTAAGAAAGTTATGGTTGAACCCAAGGAACCCTGAGCTATATCCCTAACCATTTTTATTTTCATATTTTGAAATTAGTTTTTGCCAAAGTGCCCAGACTGGGTTCAAACTTGTAATCCTCTTACCTCAGCCACCTGAGTAGGAGCCTCAGCCACCACGCTCTGTATGACTGAACATTTTATCATCTGAAGGTAAACAGAAAGTCGTGACTAGGGGAGAAATGATTGAGAAACCAATTTTAAAGAGAGGGGATAGGTGTAAGATAGAACAAGTTGCTTTCTTGAGTTCTATCAAGTCTATTTGTTTAATATGCTTGTTATAGGAAGAACGCTTTTGAGGGAGGATTGATTGTGAAAAAGAAAGAGACTTGTGGCTATAGTCTAGAAATTAGACAATATGACAATGGGAACTAGAGTATCCTTGAGGTAAATCTGGCAGGACTTTAATGACTGCTTAGATGGAAAAAGGAAGTATAGCAGATGAGTCATGTAAGCTTCTAAAATTTGTAGCCTGAGAGGCTGGCAGATAGTGACTTGATGGATAGCCGTGCCACTTCTACAGCTAAATGTGACCACACAGTTAGGTCAATGATGCTTCAATTTTGGAGCTCTTATACTGAGTTCCTTCTGAGCCAATTTATGAGTCATATAGGAAAATCAATCTCATTACTTTTCATTTCTCCTTTTTTTTCATTTAATCCATCATTTAGCAAGCTTTTGTTAAGTGTTCCCTGTGTGTTATGTGCTGTGCTGGCTATTGCAGAGAAAAGTCAATAGGACCTGAGGTTTATTCTCAAGAAGTTGAATCTACTTTCTCTACCTACTCCAGTTAAATATTGGGGTAAATTTCTTTTTTGTGGCCTTAATCACATTAACCCCTTTATGCCATTGTTCTTCATGCAAAATGTACAGAGTATTATGTAAATCTGATAGATACCATCTTAAACACATGACCTTATCTATTTTTGTGAAAATGGTTTTATATCCTGTAGAATTTAGGCTATTATGGCAAATGTGATCTAGAAACTGTGTCTACATCTAAATTTTCATTTTGTAAACATGAGCAGACTCTCAAAACCAGCCTAAAAATCATTGGTAAAAAAAATACTGCTGGTGGCTCAGTGGCACAGTACCTGCCTAGCAAGCATGAGGCCCAGAGTTTGATTCCTGGTACAAAAAAAAAAAAAGAATACTGCTGGGATTAGAGGCCTGTGTGCCACCATGCCTGGCCCCAACTTGCTTTTAACTTTGAGATAGCACCTTTAACTGAGCCATTTAGTTATTAACCAGAGGTACTACTATCTAAAAGTTTGCCTAGAAGCCTTTCTGATTGTAGGAGAAGATAGTGACTTACTAAGGTTTTATATTTCTTGAATTTTATTTTCACCATTTGTCCAATAATAGCCAGTTTGTTTAGCTTATATAGTTACTCATTGTGCCCTAAAATTTTATACCCTTGTTTATGCATGCTATAAAATTTCTCATAAATGCATTAAATGAAAAATTGTACTCTCACAGGCTCATACAAACACACACACACACACACACATCCTTATTAATACCATTCAAATTCAGCTGATTCTGATAACAAAAGAAAACTAGTACACAGAATATCAAAATTTTGGGCTAAATCCCCAAGGGATATGAAAAATTAATTAGAAACATAGCTTACTTTTCAAAAGCTCATAACTTAGTCTGACAGATATCTCTGTAAAACAGCATAAAAAGCAGTCACCTACCATGCCAAAACAAATGAAAAATCAAAGAGAAAAAAAACATCAAATTGTGATATAAAATAAATTGTGAAATCATATAAGAGAATGAACAAATTAATGAATGAGAAATAACCTGTAACAATCTCCTATATTTATATTATTTGCGCTTTGATCCTCAGGTTCAGAGTTCGAAGTTAATCATATACTTCAGTTTATTCAACAAATGTTTGTAAGTACCCTTTGTTTCTAGACTTCACGAGCAATGTCTGCTCAAGATGAAGCTACAGTGATTAAACAAGACAATATTTGACAATGATAACTATGGAAAGAAGCAAGAACATGATGGCATAGTCTACAGTTTGCTCTTCAGTTGGGATGGTAAGAGAAAATATCTCTAAGGTTGTGACATTTATGAGTAACCTGAAAAAGAAGGAGCCCATCCTGAGAGGAAAAATGAGAATAGTGACCATGGCAGGCAAAGGCATACAGTGGCTGTAAGCAAGAATGCACTGCCTGTCCTGGAGGATCCAAAAGGAGGCACACGCACCAGGAACACAGCAGCCATGGGGGCACTAGTGGAATGGGATAAGGTTAGAGAAGTGGACAGTGACAAAAGATAAGCTAAGGCTAGATTTTAAAATATAAAAGTTGGCCCATCTTTAAGCAGATCATAGTCATGCGCATGTGCGTAGGAGTTCCAAAAACATTTCAAACATTGGCAGACGAGCTAGAATCTGTGACTACCTTGGAAGAAATAACATTCATTTGGATCAAGTTTTAAAACTCATCATATTCACATTTAATATTTAATCTGACTAGGAAAATCTAAAGAACAAAACTCTAAACTTTATTACTGATACTGCTGGATAGAGTATAAGAAAACCTATAAACGCCCAAAGAACAATTTAAAAATAAGAAGCCCTATGATAGCAAGTAGAATGAGTAAAACAATATCAACCACGTGGGAGCTAAGAATGGTTTAGCCTAAAACACCTCATTAGGCTAGAGGTGTTTTTGCCACATCCTCACCATTGGTTCTTGGTAGGACTCTGCTCCTATTTATGGTGCTATTTTTAACAATCTTTGTTCTCACAGGTATACTCTGATATGTTTAGCGTATGCCCTCAGACAGGTGCCCTAGTCCATAGGATTTTTATGTTTCATAAATGATTTATACCAAATACAGTGAATCTAAGAGGAATATGGTGACATGTTTAAGATCTAACAGACCAGAGTCCAGGTCTTTTGACTCACTTCTAAGACTTTTTCTGAGGAAGCCAACATTTAACCAAATGGATGTGGATAAGCACAAACAGAGCCAGAATGGTGGTGTATGCCTATAATCCCAGTGCTCAGTGGCTAAGGAAGCACAATTACTATAAGTTCTAAGCCAGCCTGGGCTACACAATGAGTTCAAGGCCAGCCTACATAGTATGGCTGGCTATATACTATGAACTACATAGTAAAATCCTGTCTCAATTAAAAAATAAAAGTGACAATTACTTATTAACTGGGCATGCATACCTGTAATCCCAGCATTTTGGGAGGCTGAGGCAGAAGGATCACAAATTTGATCCTACACCAGGTAACTTGATGACAAAAATTTTTTTTAAAGAGATATGGATGTAGCTCAGTGGGAATGTAGCTCAGTGTAAAGGCCCTGGGTTCAATCCCCAATAGACAAAATTAAATTTTTAAAAAAATGATTTACAGGACAGTAACAGTGGACATTATTTTTTTTCTTTTCTTCTTAAGGTTACAGCACCTATGTCGAGGTATGTAATAGGGATACACTATTTGCATTCCTTGAAGGAACTTACAATATAATTCTCTTTCAAAACTACAATTAACAGTGATACATTTAGCAGATTTCTCAAAACTTTTGTGTAAGTCTGCCTGTTTGCATCTGAAGTTTGTGATCTTAGAATTCCTCAAAATTGACAGTTTTATCCATTCTTGTTCTCTACATTTCAGGTCCCAGAGTCATTGAAGATGACACTAGACTGGGGCAAGTGCAGAACATCTAACACATGTGTTTATTGGGAGCACAGTGTTTTATTAGCAAGTATGGAAGAAGCATAAACTGGATCCATTGTAGTTATAGTTGGCTATGCCCTTGAGTTTAAAATAATTACTTTTGTAGACACGTGGTTCCCAGATGAAATTCATGCTGTGATTTGACTTTTTTAAATGCAAAAAAAAAATCTCTAGCAGAAATTCATCACCAACATGTTAAGGAATTTGATGACTAAAAATAATCTCTCTATAGAGTGCATTAATGTGGTGCACAGATTTGGAGAAAGGAGGAACACACAAAGGAGGCTCTGTAAAAGAAGATGACATCAACATTTAATTGGGGCCACTTTTTGTCTTGACTGGCATCAAAAGATTAGTCCATAGCACTATAAATATATTTGAGTCTTATAAATAATAAATGTTTTCAAATGCTGATTATTGGTACCAGCCTTTCAACTAAATTGATTCCTGCAACAGTTTAGCACATGGCTTTCAGTATCTCCCTTTTGCTTCTGAAATGGAATCTCCACTTGGAACACATTAACTTTGTACAGTTAGGGGAAAGTCCATTCTTCTTTCTTTCTTTTTTTTTTTTTTTTTTTTTTTTTTTTTTTTTTTTTTTTTTGTCTTTTTGAGACAGAGTTTCGCTATGCAGTTCAGGCTGGCTTTGAGCTCATTTTTGTAGCCCAGGCTAGTCTCAAACTTACACTAATCCTCCTGCCTCAGCCTCCCAAGTACTGGGACTATGGGTGTGTGCCAGCACACCCGTCTAGAAAATCCATTTTTTTCCCCTAGAAAATGATACTCCTAGTGCTTAGGAACCCCTCCCCACAACTGCTTCAAAAGAGAAGGAATACTGAAGCCAAGGTCAGCTGGGGCAAGTGGGCAGCAATGGGCAATGCAAAGCAGAGGCTGATAACACAGACACTTAAATATTGAGCCTCTAAGCCCAAGGACATTGATAAGGCTCTAGGAGTCTGTGTTCAAATTTAATTTTGACTTTTTTTCCTATTTCATCTTAGTTTCAATGTGTAGGTGGTTTTGTTATTATTTTTCTTTTTCTCTTAATATAATGGGAGAGACGAGAAGTATGTAGGTGGCTTAGTTCCACCACTCCAAATTGTCTCATATTCCCCCTTGATGGTTAATGTTATGCTACAGCTTTGGTGGATCAGGATGCCCAGATAGTTAGCCAAACATCATCCTGGATGTTTACAGTGTAGGTGTTCTTTGAATGAGTTTAACATTTAAGTTGGCAAACTTTGAGTAAAGCAGATTACTCTCATGGTGTGAGAGTGGGCCTCGTTCAATCAGTTGAAGACTTAATAAAAACAAAGACTGATTTCCCCAAAGCAGAAGGGAATTATTATGGCAGACTGCCTTTAGACTCAATTGTAATTCTTCTTTGAGTCTTCAACATACCAGCCTATACTAACTGTTTTGGATTTCATGATTGTGTAAATCAATTCCTTAAAATAAGTCTCCGTCTCTCTGGCACTCTGGCTCTCTTTTCTACTGTCAAATATATACAACCAGACAGACAGACAGACAGACAGACACACACACACACACACACACAGAGAGAGAGAGAGAGAGAGAGAGAGAGAGAGACACAGAGAGACAGAGAGAGAGAGAGACAGAGGGAAAGAAACAGAGAGACAGAGAGATAGAGAGACATACAGACAGACAGACAGACAGACAGACAGAAAGAGCCAGAGAGAAGGACACAGAGCCCTACCACCCTGCCCCTTCTATTCTCTTTCTGTAGAAGACCTTGATTTACGCCTCTCATTCATTTAGGTTACCTTCCTATGCGATGAAATTTATGGAATTTGCAGCCATTGTTTAAAGAAATGTGTTGTTTTTGAAAGATAATTCTATTTTGGGGTCTTGAACATACATTTCCCACCCTTCATGTCCCTCACTCTTACATTTCCCTTGGAAAAAGAGGTTTGATGCTACAGGTACATCAAAACAACAATGCAGACCACAAAACCTTGACTTTCAAGCAGTCCAAAGAACACAACACACTTCACAAAAGCAGTGACATTGTGTTATGTGCATATGTTTCTCAGTGTCTAAAGCAATCTCTGACACCTGGCACTCAATAAATATCTGTGAAATGAATCAATGAACTGTAGCTTCTGTTTTTGGTTTCTTCAAAGCTCTAAGCTTGGAGATCAACTATGAAACTTCTTAGAGTTTTTCCTTTCTATATACTCTATTTGCTGTCAATGTGAGCCAACATAAGATTTATATGTATATTAAGATTGGAAGAATTGAGTGTTCCCTGTACTCTGTAAAATGTATGTATGTAAGGGAAAGTTAGTATCACTGAAGATGACCCCGGTAGAGTCATGAGTGCCAGGCTATCTACACTGACTGCCTTTGTGAGTTCTGTCTTTACCTTTGGGATAACCACTTGCCTTTCACACTTTTCCTCTTCCAGCTCTCTTCCTCTGGGAAAACAGGCTGACTTTGGGGCACAGAGCCTCTGACATAGTGGGACTCAGAAATGTCTGAAAAAAAAACATCAGAAAGAAGCATCCAGCTAGGGGCCTGACCTGAGATGCAGGCAGAGAATACCAACTTGCATGGAAAACCACTAGGCAGGGAACACCAATAACTGATTCCAGGGAGGTAGCCATGAAGCTATCTTGCATAGAAGAGCATTTTGTTCAAGGATCAGGACTGTGGTTAGGAGAGTCATCCTCCAGGGTATGGCAACTGTGATTCCTTTTTTTTTTTTTTTTTTTTTTCTTTTTGAGACAGGGTCTCCCTGTGCAGTTCAGGCTGGCCTTGAGCTCACTTTTGTAGCCCAGGCTGGTCTTGAACTCACACTGATCCTCCTGCCTCAGCCTTCCAAGTGCTGGGATTACAGGTGTGCACCACCACGCCCTGCTGATAACTGTGATCTTACCAGGTCAACTCCATAGTATGGTTCTGAGAGTTATTGCTAGAAGTTCAGCCTTGAGCCTATTATTCCAACCTTTCCAATGCTTTTTTACAGTTTTTAAGTTACTTAATAAATGCCTTTCCTTACATGTATAAATATTGTATAGTCTCCCTAATATAAGAACTCTAAATTTTTTTCTTTCCTTACCAATATCAATTGGAAGGTGTGTCATGTTCACACCCTGTGCTCTGTATAACTATTGTGAGGACAATATGCAGTGTCAACTGTTTAAAAAAAAAAAAAAAAAAAGAGCAATGTTTATTGAAAGTGTTAATGTTTAATTGTTTGATCAATCTTATATACCTATATCTATAAATCTGAACTGATCTGATGATGAAAATATGTAAAATAACCATTGTTAAATTTAAAATAAATA
>PVJA010018768.1:0-39345 GCA_004027025.1 Myocastor coypus
GTGCATTGAAAAATGTCATTAATGTGCATTATTATAGTTTCCTTGAAAAATCACATACGACTGTTTTGGTATACCTGGGTGAGGAGCGTGTTCACTGTGGAGGTATATATCAGTGTTTTAATAATAAAAATGAAAATACAAAGTTTAGAGCCAGCATTATTCTTTACTCTTAAGAGGTAGACAAATCCTTATCCTTGTCTAGGGGTATCTCTTTTGTACCTCAAGCCTCCTCCTCTCTCGAATTTCTTCCTCTCTAGACAGAAAATGGAGGAGATAGAGCCCTTCTTGCAGAAGGGCTATGTGGGCTTCATAAAGAACCTACGGTTGAGTTTTTACAGACATTTGGTTGTAAGTTTAAGAGATATTTCAATTTTTAATTTATCTTTCAGCAGAGTATACGCCGCCAGATTTTATATCTCTTTGGCAGCATTTCTCTCTTTAAAAGCCCGTTATGTTCCATCGCCTCTTCAAATTAGAAACAAAGCTTTTAAGACTTCAAAACACAGCTGCTGGGACTCTCACCTTAGAGATTAGCACACCAGATGGTGAGCAAAATAGAGCAAGAGAGATACTTCAGTTCTTCAAGGACTTTCCTATAGATACTTTTAGTGAGCACAAAAACACTGATTTACAAGAACACTTACGTTTTGCCAGTGGTTACCTGTAAGACCTTTTATTTTGCAATGACTTCCACATACTGCTCCCAGATCAAGTTATCAGATAAATTAATAGAAAAAGCTACTGGTGCAGTTTTGCTGTTTTAATCCATTCATTAACCTTACCTAATTTTCTTTGTCCGACATGAACAAATGTGAGCAACTCTATATCTAATTTTCAATTCTAATAGTTGGAAAAGAATTTCAAAGACAACATGGAGTCTAAATTTCCTAGTAAAGTTATGAATAACATGATGAGAGTTAAAGCCAGATTGCAGCTCCTTGGCAAAAGTGACCATCAGCCTGGATAGGTCCACTTCATTGGATGGAGACGCACCTAGCTGATTAGAAGAACATTCTCCTGGGAGTGTCTTTGGGTGGTAGAAGCATGACCTTGGGCTCCAGTTGTGGTCCATCCGAGTCCTCTAGTGATTCCCACACTCTGGTCTCTGGCACCAAGCACTGAGCAGCTTTGCTTGGCACCTCTTTCTTCACCCCTGTCCCTGCCTTGGCGCCAGTTAAGAATGGGCTGCAACTCCTCAAACAAGGAGCTAAAGGAAAGGTCATCTTCTTGAGATCATAGGTGCTAGGTCTTGTGCCCCAACACACACACACACACACACACACACACACACACACACACACACACACAAAAGCTCACTGACCCAAGAGAGTAGGAAAAGTTTTGTGACGGCTTTGCGTGAGTAATGACAGAATGTGTGGGATGACTTAGGCCCTGTGCTTGCTTGGACATTTGAAAGAAAGAGCGGTTCTAATCAGAGAAGTCAGGGAAAGCCTGGTATTTTCGGGGCAGTGTGGACTATTGCTACTCCAAGTAGGGGTGGATGATAAGCTTTTCAAGACCAGAGATACACTGAGGCACTTTGAATCTTAACAGGAGTGGTCTGAGCAGAGAAGCCTCAGGAAAGCTCTGCCAGTATTTAAGTTGGGAAACCACCTTTCAGGTGTTACACGGAACCACGATGTGGCAGTGGAGTGAAGAGGCGAGCGAGGAGGAAGAGCCTCCAGTTACTACAGCTGACTACACAATTTTCTGAACATCTGTGAAGGGTGAACTAAGATGACAACCATGAAATTAGAGAAGAGGAGCTGTCTCAATCCATTGAAAAATAGGAGCTCATTAACATTTTAATTTTTTTTCCTCTCTCTCTCTCTCTCTCTCTCTCTGTGGTCCTTGAACTCACAGACATTATTATCACAGTAGAAAGTTAAACAATACAAGGTTGAAGTTGCAGTCAATTTTCTAGGGAAAGACTCTAAAGTCACATTTATGTGTTCGGATCTACCATGACCTGCACATTTTGCCTATCATGCAATCAGTTATTTTTCTTAACATCATGTTTTTTTAGACACAGGTTTCTTTTCCTCTTAGGTACAAGTCTTTCAGAAGATAAGCGACTATTTTCTCCCAACCCACGAGCTTTCCTTTACTTCTATTACAGTACGCTGAAAAGGGCAGAAATTTAATTGTGATGTAGTACACATTTTTGATTCTTTTTCATTCAAGGATTATTCATTCGGCATTGCACCCTAGAACTGGAGGATCAGAAAGACCATGGGAGTTTGTCTTGATTTCCTTTAGTATTTCTGGACTAGACTGGAACTTAATTCAACAACAAATCTAGTTTTATTAGATGGCGGTGGTTCTTCATTTGGCAACCACAACTGAATTCCCTTCTAACATGATACGTCATAAGAAAAGAGTTAACTTTTCCTTCAAGCCATAATTAAAAGCAGATTGCTAATATAGGAAGTGATTTGGGTGTTTCGGTCCTCTTCATCCCTCTACTAGCTTTCACCTTATTATCCTTTGCAATTATTTGCATAGGTCACATGGGATGAATTTTTTTATATATTTTTGAAGTACATGCTACACTTGTTCTTTCTCCTCCGAAAACATTGTGTCTGAATAAGTCTGAGATAGTGAAATGCTTATAGCTGAACGTGCCTTCAGAAAACAATTTAATCCATTCTTCTGTTAATAATCTAAACTCACATGGCCCGCCAAATAGCTCAGTGGACTCAAGTACCTGGAAGCAGGTTCAGGGACTGGGGTTCAATCCCCAGCTGGTCCCACCACCAGGGAACAATGAGATGCCAATTGAGACTGGGCATGGTGGCACACACCTGTAATCCCAGCTTTTGGGAGGCTGTGAACAGACAGATCTCCATGAGCCTTATCTAGTAGTGAGGCCCTGACCCTGAATACCCTGTAGACCCTTCCCTAAAATACATAAAACTAAAAATCCAGGGTCTGGAGAGATAGCTCAGTAGAATAAGCACTTACCTGACAAGCACAAGGGCCTGAAGTCAAGCCCTGGTTCCACTAAATAAGTAAATGAATAAATGAATGAATGAATGAATGAATGAATAAATAAATAAATAGTAATCTAACTCACAAATGTGTTTAATGATTTCTTCACTATAGATCTATGTTTCTAAACTATATGCCTGAAACAACTACCAGTAATTTGGTAAATTCACTTAGCTGTATCATACATTTGAACAATCTTTCTCCATGCTTATGCTTGGGATTTTGCATTATGCTACATAGAAATTGTGAAGCTAGCCAGGCTCATTAGTATGAAACTCAAAAGGCAACTCCAAGTCATGTGGCAGGACAGCATTTGCATACTAGGCTTGTGTGCCCATTCCCACTGACACCTGTGTCTCATTTTGTTTGTCTTAATCATTCTATCCCATACTTCCTGCTACGTTTTCATTTGATACACTTATTTGAGGCAATGTTACCAAGTTAAAAGTACTGAATATTAGCTCTGTCAACTTCGCACAAAAGTTTTCACAAGCCTAGCAATCTTTCCTCTTCCCTTTTTCCTGTTACACTAGAATAATTACCCTCTACCTATTTGAATTTCACGTATTATTTCCTACAAAATATCTTACTTTAGCTATACCATCTCATATCACATCCCTAACAGATTCCTTGCTCTAGAAAAATTTGTTCTGACACATAATCATGCTCCAGTGGCTTTGCTCGGTCACACCTTTCTGTTGCCACGTAGGGCCCCCAAGTACTTTTTCCCCTGCTCTTCTTCTGAACAGTATAAATTAAACGTTTGTTCTTCACAAAAATTTTTCCTTCATCTTCTTGCCTAAAAGCAAACCAATCATGTACTAAATTCCCTTAAAATATGACCCAAATTAAATCTGTCCTCTTTTAAATTGTGGGTGTCAGGCCTTATGTCCACCCAAGTAGACATAAGATTATGCAACTTGTATGCTCTCAAGCCCAAAAAATTCTATCTGTCCTTGTCATTCTTAGTTTTTCACTGCAGTGCATATTCGCCATCTTGCTTTTAAAGTAGTTTCTCCTTTAGGTTCTATCACTTTCTCTGGTATTCTCATATTCCTCTGGCCTCTCATAAGTATAGTTTGATAGCCCTTTGTTCTATCATTTCAGCCAATAATGTAGTAGATTTGGGATCTATGTACAGACTTTCCTATCTTTCTGTACATTATATATGATATAATCTACTCCTGTTGCCTTTGTTATTCTCTATAATATCTACGTGGAGACAAATGAATTTACTTCTTAGAACTCCATGTTCATCTACTAATTTAATATATCTGGTAGAAAGTACAAGTCATCTATTATTTGTAAAATAAAAACTGAATTCTCAAGCTATTCTTAGAATCTCTGATTTCCACACTATTAAATAATCTAATTAATGTAATCACATGCAAACTTCAAATTATCCTGTATTCTCTTATATTCTTACTCAGAACATCAAATTATCATTATAGGCAAATGTTATCTTCAAAAGATATCAGAAACGCATCTACATCACTGTCACTCCAAGTCTAAGTTCTTTTCAATTTTAACCCAAACTTCATAATAGCCTTCTAAAAGTTTGATTTTTCTGTAGTTCATTTACCAAGTATAACTATTCAGCATAAACAGTTAAGACTATAGCTGAAAACGCTCCCCCAGGTGACAGTTTTTGTTGCAGTTCCAGTAGCTTCTGTTTGTTCGGCAGTGCTGGTCAGCGCGATGCCTAGCTGGTCACCATGATGCATGGTGTAAAAACCATTCATAGGCAGCCAAATACTTCAACTCTGTACCTGCCTTTTGTAGACCTCAGAAAAGCCTCGCTCCCTGATCCTTCCAACCCTGCTCTTATGGGAATGACCCTGATCAATGATTGTCAATATAAAATAAATCTGCCTCCAAATCCTGGGTGTTGTTTTGATATTTCTGCTTGCATGGCCAGGTGACTTAAGTGAGTAGAGTAGGCTAGGAGCAATCATAGTAAACTACAAAGAGCCAACAGAGCCAGGAAGGAGCTGCTTTCATCTTGTTCAACAAATGTTGCTATGGAAGTGTGTTGGATAAGGATGCCAAATATGCCAAGGGAATAAAAAAAAGTGTGTGTGTGTGTGTGTGTGTGTGTGTGTGTGTGTGTGTGTGTGTGTGTGTAGATTGGGTGTCAAATCTCCTGCGTTTTAAATGTTGGCTCCAGTTTTTTAAAAAACATTGTATGCTTATAACAAAACATATCTCCCGTCCAGCTTAAGCTAAGAGGCTGCCAATTCACTTTCCCTGTAGAAGAATCTGGCTCCTCCTCACCTCCTCAACTGCATTCTGAGATTTTCCCATTTTCCCCCTTTATGCTCTACCACTGAGCTCCAGTGATCTCTGTTCTCCTAAAATAACTCAAGTTGTTTTGAAATGTAAAGCGCTTTCCTCGCTGCAGGCTACAAACATGCAAGCCTTCCAATAGCAAGAGGAAGGCGACCTTCAGAGACTGGGCTGTCGCCAGTGTCCTCTAGTTCACGAAATCCTGGTTTGTATTTTTTATGATTTGCTTCATGACTTTTTTTATATATTTGTGATTATTCCATTCTTGATTGGAAACTCACTGAGTTTTTTTTTTTTTTTTGTAACTTAAGCAGTTGTATTACTATTACATGCATTATTATAAGTATATATTCCTAAAGCATACAAATGACTGGTAGAGGATTGAAGTCAATATCAATATTCACTATTAAATACATGAATTTTAATACCTTTTATGAATGCTTGTATTGTCACATATTCTCTTATTGAACTGTGCAGACATATCTCATGTAACTTTTCCAACTAAGAAGATATGCATTATTTCCTCCATGTTTTGGTCTGAGGAAGCCAACTATTTCACAAGATAAGATCATTTATCTCTAGTAGAGGGCTCAGGTGAGGTTTTTTTAACTTCAAATTATCCTATATTGTACCGATTAAAAGTTGGTGTTAGCCTCCTGGTCGTCAGTTCAAATCCCACTTCCATCGTAATCTTGACTAGAAAAATGGAGCTGCAGTATACTTATTTGTAAGGTGGGGACAAAATAGCAAGTTCTTCGATGACCTTTTAACTAATAAAGAAGATATCTCATCAGTTGTCCTTACCATTTTATTTACTGCTAATCACTGAAAGTAAAAGATAGAGTTTAATTAAATTAAGTGATTTGGTTTATTAAGGTGAACCTAATCTAAGGCACTGAAGACTTCATTTCAGCATATTTCTTCAGGTGATATCTGTTTTAATATTGGGAAGTGGTCCTGCAAAAATTTTAGAATTGTTGAAGTAGCGCTATTTAATTCTATTGCATATATAGCAAAATCCAATTTTATCCTTTGCATCCTAAGTAAATCTACTGCAGGACAATTTGTGATTTGTACAAACAACATAAGGAATTAAAAACTAAGTATTTTTGTGCACAATTTTAATGACACCTACCAACTAAAATAATATTCAGGCTGGCGAGATACCTCAGCAATCTAAAGTGCCTGCTTAGACTAGCTTAGGCAAAGCACAGGGACCATGGTTTGATCCCAGGAACTGCATGCAGCTTCAGCCCCACTCGTAGGGCCACAAAAAGAGAAAGAAGAAAATAAAAAAGGGTAAAGATGAGGATGAAGGGAGGTTGGAGGAAAACAGAAGGGGATTAAAAGAAAGTATCACCTGTATTATGTACATATATACACACTTCACAATACGATTGTAAATTGCATGTGCAGCAAACATGTAGCAACAAAAAAAAGAAAAGTGCCATTAAAACAATATTCACCATACAAAAATACATAAGAATTTATGCTTATAATTACATTTAATATGTAGACAGGAATTTTTTGCTTTTATTTTATTGTCATTTTGACAAAAAGATTATGGCTTTGTGCACTCTAGGCAAACTGAGCTAAATATCTCATTCGTAAAATGACTTGTTATTTTCATTTGGAAATCATTATATTTAGGGAGCTAAAAAAATGAAGATTGTTGAAAAGTATTACTTGACAGGAAAATTAATGGTTTCATACTATAGTATATACATTGGTTTTTCAGGAAACTTAATTTCCAATGAATAAAATAGATACTAAATATGTCATTGAAGGGACAGCCTCGTAGCTCAGTGGACTACAGTGCCTGTCTAGGCAGACAGCAGCACTGAGATTTGATCCACTGCCTGCCACACTGGCCCCACCCTCGGGGTGTGCTGAAAGGATGACAGAGACTAGGTGTGGCGGTGCCTACCTATCATCCCCGCTGTTGGAAGGCTTTAAATGGGAGTATCACTACAAATCTGATCTATGTAGTGAGATCCTGTAGAACCTGTGGAGCCTGTCTTCAATACAGAAAAAATAATAAAATAAGTATATAACTGAAATAGAATTAATATCCAAGGTGAATCAATTAATTAATTAATGTTCTGGAAATCAAATTCAGGACCTTTCTCTTCTTAGATAGTCGTTTACTGCTCAGCTATTGCCCCAGCCCAATAAATTTATACATTTATTTCTGAAAATAAATTTGTGTGTATATGTGTGAGTGTGTGTGTGTGTGTGTGTGTGTGTGTGTGTGTGTGTGTGTGTGTGCTACGGATCAAATTTCAGGCCTCCTTCATGATATGTTAGCTCTGTCCTACTGAGCTAACATGCCCCTTGCGCTATTTCTATCTTGAGACTGGCTCTATATATGTTTCCCAGGTTGGGCTTAGGAATATGACCAATCCTCCCACCTTTGGAACAGTTGTGAATACAGGTGTGGACCCTGTTTCATGGCTACAAATTACTTGCTTATACAGCATGGACAGGGAATGTTACAGGCATTTAACCTGTGCAACTTACTATCGGATTTTACTTACCTGTTACAGAAAAGGACACATAGGTAGAAGAGATTGAACAGTTTACTCAAGAGCAGCTAACTGGACAGGAAGTGAGTTTGAGCACATACACCCACACAACTACACAAAATCACAATGATTTTCAAATAATTATGGTAAAAATTATTCAATCTCCAAAAGTCTGCCCTCATAAAATTGATACATTATTTATGTGATCACTTTGAAATACTGATATATTAGTAACATCAACAGAATTTAGCTGTTATGGTTTGAATTCATATACTGTATTTATATTGTTTGAATTTTTAAAATTAAAATAACATTTTACAAGATAAATAGTGAAACAATTAAAAGATTACCTAAAATCTGATCCAATTCTCTTCCCATTTTCTGGTTCTCCAGGATCAGGGCACAAATTGGAAGCTGTTTTAATTCCTCCCTCATTTACTGTAAATGAAGTAAAGGAAAGAAACAAAATATACGATTAGAAAATCAAGACTATTACTTCAAAAATACATGATCTAGTTATTTTGTTATTACAGTAATTATTGTTTAAACACAGAAAGTTAAATTGGAACATTTTATTTTTTTTTAATGAAACTTTTTGTAGCGATAATAAATAAGAACTTTTTTTTTCATTTAAGGATCTATCAGAATCTAAAGACAGAGCTCATTTTCAACAATTTGTACTATTCTAAATATTGAGGGGCCAGAGAGATGGTTCAGTGGTCTAAAGCACCTGGTTAGGAAAGTGTAGGCATCCACAGGGATGGCGGTTTAATCCCAGGCACCACATGATGCACCAACCCCACCTCTAAGGCAGGCTGAACTGGTCATAATATAATAAATAAATACATAAATAAATAAATATCGACAGATGAAGTTCTAGCACTTTGTTTCTGATTTCAGACACACCGTAGAAAACATTTCCAGTGTATGAGCACCAGAGTTTCTCCTGAGTATGGCCATGGCCAACACCATCTCAAGGTACGGCAGCATCATTTGGTTTCCTGTTATTTTTAAATTTTCAATTGAAATATCTCATCCTAGGCAAATGATTGAAATTATGGACAGCTGTGCCTATGTTGTAGAACAAGTAACTTTGGTCAGCTGGTAATAATTGGCGGTGTAAAATGCCAAGTATGTTATTGTATTATGTTTTAATCCCCAAACCCAAATGATTTCTCCCTCAAGCAGCATCTATAACTAACTTTCCCTTGGCTTTCTACACATTTTCTGCAGCCTCTTCAGTGGAATAAGGGAGAGATTTGTCTTTTCATTGAATATGTACACATTAGACAAATCAATCCCAGACATAGAGTTTTGAAAATGGGGAGCAGGGTCCACAGATTCAATCCCTGGACCTGTCATGGCAGCCCCACCCCCGGGACATGTTGAGATAGCAACTGAGCCTGGGTGTGGTGGTGCAGGCCTGTGATCCCACATCTTGCGAGGCTAAAATCAGGAGGATCACTAGGAGTCTGATCTAGTAGTGAGATCCTGAACACTCTGTAAACCCTTCCCTAAAATACAGAAAATAAATAAATAAATAAATAAATAAATAAATAAATAAATAAATAAATAAATAAATTTAAAAAAAGTAAAAATGAGAAGGTGACTAAACCTTGTATTTCTGGTGCATCTGAAAGATGCTCGTTTGTAAATGTAATCCTAATGTGAAGTGAAGAACAGCTCCTATTGCTTTGCTCTCAATTAACTTGTGTGTTCTTTTCAAGTAAACAGTCGTATGTAATTAGAGACTGTAGATGGAAACAGAAAACAAACAAACAAATAAACAAAAAAATCTAGCCTATTGTAGTGGTGTCTGTCCTACCACGTGCACATGGATGACCTGGAAAGAATAAAGATTACTAATTTGGCTCCTAACATTCTAACATAATTAGCCTATACTAAGAGCCCGGGCAGCAGGTGTTATGTTGTTGTTGTTTTTATTTGTTTTTTTTTTTTGAACATAACTCTCAAAATGATTCTATTACGAAGTCAATGTTGGGAAGCTTTGGATTTCTGAATCACTCTGTTCCGACTATTAACTGATTCCATGTTGATCATAAAAAAGAAAAAAAAAAAAAAAAGGCATCTGAGAGGTGATGTCCTGAGAGTTATGGGGTGAGAAACTAGGATTCACATAGTGACATGAAAAGATGCATTTTCGTTTATCATTCTATTTTTTTTTTTTAATTTGGTAAATTACCTTCCTAAGTATTACAAGCCAGGTCCTTTCTGCCGATTTCATTTTATATTCATTGATTGAAAGCATCTGCTACATTTTCCTTTTTTTGGCCCTAAAATTTCAATGGAATTCTTAACTTTTCTGGGCTTTGGAGGTACTGTCTTTTAGTCATCATTTTATGTAGTGGCCTAATTCAAAAGTATTGTCCCACAGTTCTACATATTTTGAGTGTCTCTTTTTGATTCAGAAACTAATACACATCCTTGGCATCTGCTCCAGGCCCTTCAGTGGCCTAATGGATCATCTTCCAAAGTTCCACATGGCATCTGATATGTGTTCCTGAAATACAACCTAATCATTTGGCACTTTTGTGATATTTTTATTAACCACCTCCAACCCAACTTGAATCAGACCGCAGATCTATACTTCCAAGATCATCATTTTTATAGCTGCTTAAACATCCAATGACTAGATTTTTCTGTCAACTCTGTTTCTCATGAGTCACCAAGGTGGATCCTTACTCAAGTCCAACTGCCTGTAATTTTATACTTCTTTGATTTTCCTGATTAGATATGTTCTTTATATGCAGTTGATTTTTCTCTATTTCTCCGATATTTTTTTTAGCAATTTAAGCCTGAACTTACAACTGAATACTAAATTCATGTCCCATTTCTTTCGAAAGATAGTCACTTATTTTACCATAATATCTTATCTCATTTTATATAACTTCACATGTCCTTTAACTTGATGTCTTCTTTTATGTGAACAATTTTGTTTAATTTAAAAAATTATTTGATAATATAAATTATTATTTTCCCATTCATTTGATAATCTCTAAAAAGGATTTATATGCTCAATATAAATAAAATAAAATTATTTTAGTATAGTTACAATATTACAGAAGGGTTTATAACTTTTGAATAAATGCATCCTAGGTGTTTGGTTTATGATATCACATAATGCTATACTATTTCCAGTAAACAGAGGATATTTTTATGGGGAGATATTATTTGACTAACAAGTGAAAGGATTTTACTTAACTAGTAAATATTCTATCAAAATATGATTTTTTACATGAGTTGTAAATGAGGAATTAGGGGGAATTACCTAGGCGTTACTATTTTGTGAAGTACAAATTATATCATAAATGGAGAATCTGAAAGTGACAAAAACAGTACCAGACACTAGAAGTCAGAAAACTCATTTTTGTTTTCATTTCACTATCAGTATGGCTCCAGAAAGTAGAACTGTGTTGAATATTTTTATTAGAATTCAAATGATCTTTGACCCATCTTACTGTCAGGAATGATTTTCTATACTTTTATGTGCATTTACTAACTTAATTCCCTCAACTACTATTATGCTATGTATCTCTTCCAATTAAACATGGAGAGATCAAGAAATATCTTAAATTCATGCCACTGATTTCCAATAGAGTTTGCATTTAAATCCAGGCCAAACTTTGAGTCCCCTGGCCTGTTCAAAATTAGCAAAGCAGACACTGGTATTATAAGCGACTGAAAAACATTCTCACATATATTACCATAAAACACTACTCATTGTTCACTATTACTACCTCAATTCCTGTGAGTTTAAATGTCATTTTTTTCCCTATCTCTTTAAAAGTGGTCATGTCAGTCACTGTTTTTGGAGGACAATTGTCAATTGAAGTAATTTAAACTGTACAGATCAGAGGACTTCTGCATGGCATATGGATTTAATGTTGATTAGTGATAAATATTTCAATTAAAATTATATACAAACTGCATATTCTTTCATTTTGTATTGATATTCTTGTCCACAGCGAGGTGAGATTAAAATATCAGAATGAAGTTGGTGCTCATTCGACCAGCTGATTTTGCTGTCTGATGCACCAGGAGCACTGGAACAGATTTGTCACCAGTTTTAATGTGAGGAATAACTGGTAGCATAACAAAAATGAGCCTTTGTTGAAATCAGAATACATGGAGAGGCTGCACCTTTCAAAAAGTGTCCTCTGGTAAGTTTTTCTTTTCTTTTCTTTTCTTTTCTTTCCTTTCCTTTCCTTTTCTCTTCTCTTCTCTTTTCTTTCTTTCTTTCTTTCTTTCTTTCTTTCTTTCTTTCTTTCTTTCTTTCTTTCTTTCTTTCTTCTTTCCTTCCTTCCTTCCTTCCTTTTTCTTTCTTTTTTTTTTTTTTTTTTTTTTTTTTTTTTTTTTTTTTTTTTTTTTTTTTTTTTTTTTTTTTTTTTTTTTTTTTTTTTTTTTTTTTTTTTTTTTTTTTTTTTTTTTTTTTTTTTTTTTTTTTTTTCTTTCCTTCTTTCTTTTTTTTTTTTTTTTTTTTTTTTTTTTGTATTTCTAAGGAAGGTTCAGCAGAGTGTTCAGCGTCTCACTACTATATTGGTCTTCTAGAGATCTATCTGTTTACCTCCTCCCAAGAGCTAGGGTTACAGGCAGGAGCCACCACGCGCAGTCTTGCTTGCCATCTCAGTGAACCCCACGGGGAGGGCCAGCACTGCAGGCCCAGGGGTCTAATCGTTGCCCCCAGGTGCTTTACTCTGCTGCACTATTTGGCCAGTGCTTAGAAAGATCCTTCTCCTCCTCCTCCTCCCCCTCCTCCTCCTCCTCCTCCCCCCCCCTTCCTCCTCCTCCTCCTCCTCCTCCTTCTTCCTCTTTCTTCTTCCTTTTTGGCAGGACTGGGGTTCTAACTCAAGACCTTCCACTTGCTGGGCAGGCACTTGTGCCATGAAGCTATCTCCCCAGCCCATCTTCTTTGTTTTTTTAAGATTATTTTATTGCCATTATTGAAGAAATGTGAATTCTTTCTTCCCCACACAACTACAGAGAAGAAAGGAAGGTAGACGGAGTTTATAGGACTTTGAAGTCTGTTCTATTTATTACTTACAATACTTAAAGATCTTTATTACACGTTTACTTGTTTCAAGAATTTTGATTTTCTCTATTATCTTAAATCCTATCTTAAAATACACTGTAATATTATGGAGCATCAAAATATAATATTGTTAGTAGTGTGTAGCCATAGTTTATTATGGCTTTTAACTCTGTATGGCATATAATCTACTCTAAAGAGAAAACTAAGCATATTCTGACTGAAACTCATCCTGAAATTACATCTGTTTTGTTATTAACTTTCACTTGTATCTTATATTAAGAATTAGACTTAAATTTTTATTCTTATTTTAAAAAGACAGCGTTTCTGAATCTTATTATTAACTCAAACATCTTGGCTATTATGTATGTTAATTTATACTAATAAAATTAGTGCTCAGAAAAAATGATGTGTTTTAACTCATTTAAATTCTAAATGAAACTGAATCCTTGTGGCTAAGTCTACTTTTTACTTGCTCAGTTATTTTCCTTAGTCTGTCTTGGAGCTTGCAAGGAAGAACTGCAGAATGAATGGATCATATGAATGAATGAGTGACTAGAGCAATCAATTTGTAGTTGGAAAGAAAATCATGGCCATTTCTGAGTCTCCTAGTGTATTAATATTAATAATAAGATAATTAATTATTCAAAACTTTTTCAAAATTATTGTTGGTGCACATTTTAGCCCTTATATCTACCACATATTAACATTTCGCAAATATTATCTTTTCTCCTCTAATATATATATATATATATGCACTCAGCCAATGTACTAGCAAGTATAGAAAGTTACATACATCAAATAATGCCTACATAAATCTTAAGTATCTCAATATAACTAGACTGCATTTTCCAGAACATCTGAAAATTTCAAACATGGACCATCTCAAATAAACTTGAGTAGAGAAAATCAGAAAAGAATAAACTCTTCTTATTTCTTATGATTTGGATGAAAATTACAAAATATGTAGAAGAGCCAGACAAAATGTTAGAAAAATGTCAAAAGCTGAACTTTTCATTCTACAATCTTTTAACTTTTAATTCATGTTTATGAGACAAAACTTAATGTGTTGAAATCACCTCACCTGAAAATATTTGAATATTTTTCTATTTATAATTCTGTTGCGAAACATATGTATCTTTTTCCAAGATGTATCAAAATATTTGCCTGAATCATGCGTCAACATTGATAATTTTCATAAAAGCCTACTATTAATCTTGCAAATCTGCACTAAAGCATCCCAAAATATGAAGAGAAGTGTTATTATTCAGTAAACTAACTTGAAATTAACTACCAAATGCTGTTCAAACAGATAATACCATATGCTTGATGTTTTCTATTATCTAATTTGAGTTTACAACTGTTAGGTATAAGTAATAGAATGTAGCAGACACATTTTAGAACCATAAAATTCTTGACGATATAGATGTCCAAAGTTAGTTTTGTTGAAAATTTTCAAAAGTGAACAATTTGAGTAATTTATTATTCAGGTATAAAAGTTAATATGTATCTAGGTAAAACTCTGTTCTAAAAAATGATGAAAATTTTTTATTACAGAAATTATTATAATCATCCCATAGAAGGTTTTGGAATTGAAGAAAAATAAAGTTGAAAATTCTTTTATCGACTTATAAGTGACAACTGGAGACATATTTCACAATAACTTCTCTGTTCTATTACCAATACTTGTTTTTAGAAATTAGGTATTCCAAAAAAGACGGTAAAATCTTCTGATATGTATATGTCCAAACAATGAAGTAGAGAGGTGTAACTAGTTATTATTAATTGTCTGATAATAAACATTTACGAAAAATGTTAATTCATGCTTGGAAATTAATGTTTTAATTTAACTGATTCTTCAAATCTGATATTATCAAATCAATCACAGGTGTTCTAAAAAGCCCTGAATTTTTGAGTAAACCTATGCATTTAAAATCATGAATGAAATAATCTATTATTGAATTGTCCAAATACTTAGTGTTTGAATAAATTGATTTAAAATTTAAATGTCAGGCTGGGGAGATAGCTCAGTAGAATAAGCACTTGCCTGGCAAGCTGAGGATCCTAAGTTCAATCCCTGATACCACAAAAATAAATGAATTGAATAAAAAATAAAATAATATTAAAATGTCTTTTTCTTAAAATTGTTACACAAAAGTGATTCTTATAAATACTTTTCTATGAAAATGTTGATATAATGAACTAAGGATTTTTATAGAAAACATTTGAGGAACATGACCTCACATGCCAGAATTACAAAACTTGTTGTCAACCCATGAGGAGAAAGAGTCTTATTTATATACTGAAACATCTTAGCAAAACCAACCTGTGATTGGGAAATTGCACAGAAATCCATTAAGTCCATACACATTTAAAAACAATAATACACTGGCTACTTCTCATGCAAGTTATATAGATATGAATGCAGTTAATTTAGTAAATACACAAACATTTTGATAAAACGCACACAAACAACACAGACACCACAAACGTCACTCTTTCACTAGAGAAGGTAACGAAAAGGAGGGCACTCACAGAGAGAAAACTTGTTGCTGTTGTCTTTCCCTGGAAACAACTTAAATCCTCTAGATTTAAAATCTATGGCCTTTTTCACTAGTTAAGAAAACAAACAAAAACATGTATCAGGAAATACAATTGGAAATGAAATTCAAGTTAACCACTTGTGTTAGCATGGAATTATGCAAGTTAAAGAAATCACTTTTTAAACCTGATACAGGTTATGGAGAGGAAAATAAAACTATATAAAACACTATAATCTAGTAGCAAAATACTAATCAGTGTACAAAATGTTTTTACATGATTTAGGGAGACACCTGAATAAATATACAGTTAATTTTTAAATTGTTCAAGTTTTCATATAAAATCAAAACTTTAAGAGTTTATAATAAACCCCATGAATTCTTTAATTTTTATGGAATAAATTGCTCTATAATAACAATTAATGCTGTGACTTTGGAATAATTGGAAGAATTTAGGTATCTGGGGTTTTAACATAAATTAAATTATATAAAATTTAGTTTATTTCAAGTATTCAGAAACATTTCAGAAAATGATTCACTTGGAAAATTTTTAAATGTATTTTAAAACTACAAATAAAATACTCTGATTATAATTGCTTTAGATACTTTCATGTCTCTTCACAGTGAATTACAGTTGTTTGGAATCTTGATCCTACTTGTATACAAGCAAAACTCTCACCTTAGGATACTGAATGCCAACATCATAATATGTGACATATTACATTATGAAATATTTGGGAATAAATGTAAATCGTCTAAGATAAGCTGAAACATAGACATTCAACAGAATAGCCTGAGAAATGATTTTATACACACAAAATATGTTGATTTTTTTCAAGTAATTTGGAAGAAGATAAAGATGTTTTCCTTTCTTTTGATGTAAATATTTAATTACTTTTATTTTATTTTATTCCTAACATAAAACTCACATCCTCATGCTGGCCAGACAGGCACCTGGCCACTGAAATATATCTCTCACTTAATTAATTGTAATTGACAGAATACTTGCACAAGAGTACCTTATTTAATTGATACAAAATCAAATAAAAATATATATGTAATTAAAAACTAATTAATTAAAAATATTATGGAACCTGACCCAATATTCAAATATTAATATTTTCTTTGAAAAGAGCAAGTAAAACCAAGTTGTAAGTATATTCAATTTGAACAATTATCACTGAGAATATTTCACATATTGCTTTTCATCAGGTTTGTAGTGAAGCGTAAGGACCTTCAATATAATGCATTGACATGTTATTTATGTGATAAATCTGCAGAAAGTACAGGTGATTTTCATTTGATATAAACATTTAAAATAATTATTCTATTAATTCTACTCAATTAGTTCAGATTATGGGTCATAGACTGATTTAGAAAGATTTTTGAGTGATTTCTTTCCCAGTAGTTATGTCTTCAAAACTTGCAAGATACAGAGTCAAGAGTTTGGTAGTCACTGGAATATGTGAGTAAGAGCTACTAGTAAATACTCTGCAAATTATTGAAAGAAAATGATCATTAGGATGAGATTAAGGCCTGCTTCTTGGCATTTATCAACTATTTGAGTTTGAACAGTATTTCTCTCTTTACTTCAGTTCCTCCACTTTACCTATCTATCTATCTATCTATCTATCTATCTATCTATCTATTTATTTATTTATTTTGCGGGACCAGAGTTTGAACACATGATCTTGCACTGGCCAGGTAGGCACTTGTGCCACGGAGCTATCTCCCCGGGCTCAGTCCCTTTAATTTAAATAAGAGGGAGAGCAACAGCACAGCTTTGCTCTTGGGTCTCCAAGAGTATTTGTCTGTGACTCCCACTGACCATGCAGGGGTTACTACAACCTGCCCAAGCCATGCTTGTTGTTACAATTGATCCACAGCCCCATGTTACTCCTGATTCAAGTCTAGAGAAGTTTTCAGCTACTCTTACATTAGTTTTACCACTTGAGAAATTTCCTGCAGCCTCAAAACACTTTCAGCAGAATGTGTAGTTTGTCTTTTGTTGGAAGTACTGATTTTTTCATTCCAAATGCAAATCGTAAGTAGGAATCTACCTCCATGTTTATCTACGTTATACAGCTTGCCCTTTCAGTACTACAAATGAATCTGAAGATTTCATGGTAGCTTTAATTGAAATCTTAAATGCAATACATAAAATGTTGCAAACTTCAAAATGCAGATAATTTAGGAATATCCTATGGATTAAAGAGTTAACTGCCACAAATAATACCATACTAGTATGTGAGCTGTGAATACCATTCATATAAAAATGTTATAATAGGATGTTCTGTATCTCTCCATTTTATGGAAATGATAATGTTGAGCCAAATAAACTGTATTCTGAGGAACAAATATCACTCCTTTCTCCTAAAGTGATTTTCCTAGCATCCAAAAGAGATGCTGGGAAAATGGGAAGCCAAATACTATTAGACAAGAAGGGAAGATACGGGAGTGAGGACATTCTTAGTCTCAATAATTGGTGCCATGAATATGATCAAACTACATCATATACATTGAAATCCCACGCAGTCTATGTGAAACGGAGGAACTCAGTGTAAGGAAGGTCATGAGCGGAGGGATTAACGCATGTCCCAAGCATGCTCAAGTCTACCAATAGAAAACCCAGGAATCAGTAGACTCAACATGCATAGCCAAAAGGTAGAAAACTGTATCATACTAAGGCCCATTGCCATTAATTGTCCTCAGAAACTCTCCCTGCCCCTTGGTTGGAACATACATATCCCACTGTTTGTGTGACATTCTCAACAAATTCTCGGAGTCCTTGGTAAAGAGTGTTTCACTTGCACTATCGTGATTGTTGCGGTACGCTGAACTGTTGCAGAACTTTTACCTGTCTCGATTATTTTAACTTCGGGAAAGAGTCAAGAATCTCAGCGTTGCAGATCTCGTGAATAAGTTAGATTTGGACGCATGATCGTGTTTTCTGAGATGGCTATTCTGCTGCATGGCACTAGACAGGAGTGTTCATTGCATTTTTTAAATCCCACTTCTAGAGAACTTCTAGAACTGCTTCAGAAAGGAGGAAGATAATCCTAGCACTCCGAGAGTCTGAAGCTGGAGGCTTCAAGTTGGGGACTATTTAGGGACTTAGTAAGAATGTGTTCAAAATGAAAATAAAAACAACTGGGAATGTAGCTCACTGTAAAGGTCCTGATTTCAGTTCTTTGTACACACACACACACACACACACACACACACACACACACACACACAGGTAGTGATAACAGTGGGATAAGTGTGTTCCAGTGAGTGAAAATATTTGGATGGGGGCTAATGTCAACATTCTTACTATAATCTTTAAAAGTTAAAGTTTCTTGTTACATTTTAGTCATTTCTCATATGTGTAGGATAGGAGCAGGGCATGGAATCACTTCAAACAAATAAAACCTTTTTTTATTTTTCTTTCTTCCATTTTTAGCACCCATATATTGATTTATTATAAATTTCAAAAGATCTACATTGTTAAAAGTAAAAAAATATATATAAGGCAGATGTGATGAAACACATCTTTGTGGTAGACAAAGGCAGGAAGATAGTAAGTTGAACACCACTCTGGGAATTTAGCAAGATTTTTTTCTCAAAATTAAATAATAAAAATAAAATTTCCAAAGGGCCAGACAAGCTTAGTGCAAACTTCCAGTGTTTAATTTTTGTACCACTAAGTCATAATAATGGTACAGTAAAATAACTATAACACAAAAGCAGAGATGAAGATCAGGACATGGTCCCTTTTGGAATATAATAGGTGCAAATGAGTTATAATATAGATTCTTAAATTCACACACTTTTTACAGTATGTTAAATGGAAAGTAAATGCTTTAACATATTTTAGTGCAACATTGTGCCTTAGTATAAATAAAAATAATAAATATTTCAAATTTCAAGACCATAGTCTAATCCACTCTCCAAAAGTTTAATGTCCAATACAGAACTGTCACATCTCATGAACATTTCTATTCAAAATCAGCAGTATTGTGCAAAACTTTGCTTCTCTTTGTGGACTGCACATCCAGTGACCATTGTGACGTGGGTCATCTTTCCCTGAACAGGAAAACAAACTAAGCTCATGTGCTCAGGTACCACTGAGGATGCGTTCAGTCTAATTTTACTATGTATAAAAGATGCACACAGTAAATCTCAACATACCCTCAAAGGAGTATTTCTACTAGCCATATTTAACTAATTGAAAAAACCTGAATGTAAATAATGATATATTTCAATAAAAACATGTAACATTCATAATCTTAGAGTCAAATGTAAAATTGCAATACATTGTCATCTTTTATATAGGTGTTAAAAGGTTGAGGTAATGTACATTGTGAGGCTGTTCTTTCCCTGTTGGCTTCACTATTAAAGAGAAGAAATATACTTTATACGAGTTGTATTTTGTTTATGGATATCAGTGTACTTGTACAATACGTTAGCTCTGGGTTGTTTAGCAGAGTATTCTATTTCAAGCATTGTCTTTATTAACCTTGAACAGGAAGGGGTAGAAATGCTAGACTATAGCATTGTCATCTGTAAACTTATGCTGAAACACAGTAAATCTACAAATGTTCTGATATGCTCAGCAAAAAACACAAGGCTTATTGGCAAACACAGAAAATCAATAAAATCCATTTTATTCTTTTTCATATATTTAATATTCTAAACAAAATTGCACATTTTTTAGTTCCTGTTCCTCTTTGGGTTTGAGTTAGCTCTTCTGGCATACTGGAAATATTTCAACAAGGGAAAGGCCTGGCACAAAGAGGCAGTAAGTCAGGGATCAGGCCCATTTCTGTTCAGTGGAAAAGTCACTTTGCTGCTGTAATGTTCATTAAAGCAAGTATAGTCCACCACAGTGCATCAGCACTGCAGGATTTTCCAGGTCAATCATTGCTCTGTTTTTATCAAAAAAGCCTGAATTCTAAATACACTTTCAAATTTAGGAGAAGAAGATGGAGTTGACTGAATACTAGAGCTTCATCTAATGCGAATGAAAATCAACTTGTCACTAGTTTTAAGTGATTCAAGTTAAGTACATAAAAAATTAGCAATGCATGTGTATTTATGTTTAAGATCCTCATTTCGTTTAAGCTCCATATTCGCTGTGAAATAAGTGGCGCATGGCTTTACTTTGTGTATTTATTTGTTTATTTATTTATTGTTAGTCATTTTGAGTTAAAATTGAGAACTTGTGGGTTGAGGATATATAGCTCCCTGGCCTAAGCATCTGCATGGCACAAGCACGTACCGGGATTTGATCTCCGGTACCACATGCTATGCTAGCACCGGAACCCCAGGTGAGCTGATCTGGCCACTGAGATGGGGAGTGGTGTTGCACACCTGTAATCTCAGTGCTGGGGAGGCCGAGACAGGATGATCGCTATCTGTCCATGCCGCACAGCAAGACCCTGTACCAAATAAATAAATAAATAAATAAATAAATAAATAAATAAATAAATGTTTTGTATTATTGGGGGACAGCAGGTTGTGAAGTTGTATTGTGAGTGTTAGTAGTGGTCTCTAATGTAACAAAACTGATGATATCGTATTTATATGATAAAAAATTTAAACATGAGTTGGAGGATTGGAAAAGATAAATTATGTGTCTTCTATCCCTCCACTTCAATAGTTTAAAATTAGAAAGTATATCTTGCATTGCATTCCTTATTTAAAAACTTATGGAATTTCAATATGTAATCTCAAAGTCTGAATATTCATAGTTTGTGCTTCTATCTAGCTGGTTTGTACATGTTGAAACTTGTAGTTGTCACATTTATCTGTAGAAATGAAACAAATAGATACTGGGAACTGGGCACTTCCAAATGTCTATAGAGTTCAAAGAGAACCTTCCAAGTTTACAGTATTTAGTTTAATAATAAAGTGTACAGAAAGTGATAGTGTGTACATTAGAAATCTGAGGTTCAATCTAATCATGGTTGATTCTTTAGAAAAGAAAGTATTTTTTTCATGGAGAAGCAAAAAATTTGCATATTAGTAATAATTTAACTTATTTTACTTCATGTAATGTTTACTGAAATGTACAATGACTTTTTCTCTTTCCTTTTTATTATTGGATATGTCTTCTCAATTTGTAATTCGTAGCTCTTAATTTCCATTAATTATATCTCTTTCATTGTATTCCATGAATGAAGCATATTGATAAAATATTTTCCCTTTCTCACATATGAAAATAACTATCGTATTTGATTTTGAAAACAAGTCACATCTCAGATTTGACAGTGGACTCGCTTACATAGATGTGAAAATATGTGATCAATCACTGACTAGCCACTTTAGTCCAGGTTAAAGTACTGGTCAGATATAGTGTATACTTATTGTGGTATTTCTCTCAGTGGAGTAGGAATGGGTAGTTTTGCCTTCTAATCTCATGAGAAAAGAAACATAACAATCTCTATGCAGTTCTAAGACATTCATTTGGTTAGCCTTCACCATCTGGCATTAGAATCTAAAAGAAAGAAGGAATGACTATTGTAATCAGAATTATTTTTTCTGTCATAGGAACAAAGAGAATTTAGGGGTCATAACAGTCCTTATCTGTGCTAAGAGGGTGGATCTAATTATATTGTTTGTTAAAAGTGAACAGTATCTCCATACTCTGGTCATGCATATTCTTCATTTGTTGACACAAAAACTTATTTGAAACTCAGGTAGGTTGGCCTCCTTACCTCTTCTATACAACCTTTTAGGATAAGATATCAAAATAAAGGCCTCTGTTACTGCAGTGTCGGTTTTATCATCCTTCGTATAAAATTCTCCATTGTTTCAAGGTTATGATTTTAAGAAAAAAATATTAGCTTCATAAATATTCCTGTTGCCAAATTTTTCAAAGGTGATCAAAAATATGTCACAATTAGGATATTTTTTCTGGATTTTGCAGGAATAAAATATACTTAGAAATTAATCAGTACAGTGTAAGTGGTTCATAAATCAATTTGAAAGTTAATTTGCTTCAAAACACGCTAAAGATAAATGAAGATAAGCCTTGCATGCACAGAAATAATAATGATCATCATTAGATGATAAAAATACAATTGCAACTCAATAGGTTTAAAACTACAAACACACTGTTATATAGGGACATATTTTTACAATATCGAAAATATTTTAAAATTTAGAATGATGTGCTTATTAGGTTTATTAAAGCAGTCTGTGTTTCATTTATAATAACTCCTTAAAATCATAATGGATTTTCCTTAATAAACCTCTACAGAAATAGTAATATGATACTGATGCTCTAAAATGCTTTTGAAATCTTAAAATCCTATTCACATCACCATACCAATGTGTGATTACCACTTATTTTCACAGGAAGGATAGGTCAGCACAAAACATTTGTGATGTCTGTTATTAGCAAAATAAAATTCAATGTGTGATTTACCTTAATTTCTGTAATTAGCATGTAGCAAGGGCCTCAAAATATTTGTTCTTATATTACTTTTATTAATAGTTCCATTTTAAGTAGCCAATTTAAAGGGCTATTATAACTAGTACTATATGATAAACAGCATTTTTAGCCATGTTGTATTTTTTCACTGTGTATGAATAAAGAAATTATCATGTAATTTCCTCAGATTACTACTTCAAGTTTTACTTTTTTACACAAAATTAAAAACATCTCAGATTTTTGACCAAAAGAGCAAGTTTACTAGCAAATATGAGTATATGGAAGTTATTCAACGTATTTTAATTTCTTCCAGGATCAGTCACATTTTTCATTTTTCAAAAGATTCTTCAGGCATGAGGCCTAACCCTTGAGGTAGACTCAACCGAGGTGCAAAATCCTTGTAGCCACTTTAGAACGAACAGAACATATGAGGTATTGCACTTGGGGAATAGGCTTGTCAAGGTGATATCATGTCTTGTGAAAATAATATGTTAATTTGCATCTAACTTTTGGATTGAATTAACTTTGTTTTCATTGAAGAAACAGTGGACAAGACTAACTTGATAAAGAGTTATACAATTAATTGTTTTATAAAGATTCTAGAATTAATGTATGGGTTTTCTTCCTCCCTAGAAATGGAAAAAATTCAGAAATTCTCAGCACTTGCCTAGATCTTAGCAGATGTACTTGGAATGCTTGGCATACCAGGTCCTGCAGTTATGTGTGCTGTAAAATGTCAGGACTACATGAAAAATGTGGGAATTTTATATTCTCTTCAGGGATTTTTACAATTGGCATAATAAAAGTCACCATATGGAAAAACTTACCACTGATATGGTGAACAGATAATTTAAACACTTTAGAACTATCTCAGCCTGTACTTTAATTATGCTTTTCATCCTTAAATTCTGATAGCTTTGAGTTACCTAACTTTCCAAGTTTGCTTTTTTTAGTACTGAAGTTAAATATGAAGAATTACTACTTTATGCATTTTCTTAATCTCTGTTTTATGTGATATATTGTCTATGACAAACGTTTCTGCCATCATGAAATATCTTTTCTAGCAATTTCACTGTGAAGTGTAAAATGATAACATCAGTGCTCTTTTTAATAATGGTAAAGTAGTATTAATCACATATTTTTTTATACTCTGTTAAGAATAACTTATACCTATCATGATACTTTTTTGAAGTAAAACGAAGTAATTGGTTCTACAAATTTAAGTACAGTTAGTCACTCTCTTTTGATTATGCGCAAATATATTGTTCCACTACAAATTCCATTACTTCAGTGAATAGTTTTGAACTTATAAATTCCTGACAACTGAGCTTCATAACTAATTTATCATTAGTTCATTCATCCTTATCATTTTGGTTCTTACATTTTATCCAGGATCCTCACTAGCAAGTATTGTACAGTGGTTGGATTCTACTTCCCACAAACACATGTCAAGAGTGATGTCTATTTAATGGAAGAATATATAGCTAAATTCATGTGTGTTCTAGGAAGCAAAATACTCATAACTCATCTCAATTACAGGTCAGTTTGTCTTTTGGGGCCCATTTGAATATTCCTTTTTCCTCTTTTCAGAATGTTGATCAAAATAATTTCAACTCTGACTGGACGAATTGGGGCAACACACCAATAGGAAAGTAGAGCATTAGAAAACACTGTAGACTCCTGAAATGAAGAGCTAGCTTAACAAGTCTTGACAATATTCAGTGTTGCAGAATGCCGAACTCTACCAAAAGATTCCTTCATCTCCTGGGGAACTCCAGTAGGAGGATATGAGGAGAAAGGAAAGGAAATCAGGTTATTTTCCAAAGGGTCCCTCACCATTCTCTGAGTGGCAGAGGCCAGGCACCTTAACTGAAAGGACATAGAGCAGTCCTTTCCAGGCAGCTTGATTCTCATGATTTTGTATGCATTTCATGGTCTTTATTCCATTGGTTTATAAAGAAATAAGGATCACCTCCCCCATAATTTTATGATCTTTTCTAACTCATTTATACTCACTTATTCAAAAACAGTCTCTTTCTGAATACTTTACTTGAATTAGCAGGATATCCCACTGTTTTCAAATGGATTCTGATGGGCATATCACTGGTATGTGAAAATCATTAAAGATTTGATTTTAAACATAATGCATAGGCATTCGATTCAGCATAGCACCGTTTAGTACAACTGTCACATTTTGTAAGGCAGCGCATAGCTAAAATTTTAGGTGGCTCTCGTCATCTGACCACTGGCGGTTCACTTACTTTTAGGAGAAGTTTTAAAGAACTCGATGAAGCAACTGGACACTATTTTTTTGCATTTATTTTCTTAAGAACCACAGAAAATTTATCAGGAGAGGGAAGATTAAAATGAATGAATAGGATGTAAAGAATTAAAAGAAATTTTGACAAAAATAAAAATAAATTAACTCAAGATGAATTCATATTACATGTAATTTTGGTACAACTTATATTGAAGAGTAATAGGAACAGAGATTTTAAAATAGTATAATTTACAAAATATGGTGATTATATACTTAGTTTTTAATTCATACACATATTAAATATTGTATTATAGTATATTATAATATTTATCGATATATGCTTCATAACAAATTTGAAATTCTGTTGGCGATACTTCTAAATCCTTACACATACATCTTTAACTTAAAAGATTCACATAAAACTATATTATATTTTCTTTAAAGGGATTGAGAAAAGTAGTGACATTTATTGTTAGTTGAGATAATGAGAACCAAAAATCGACTTATTATTAAAAAATATAAAATATCTATGTAAAATTATTTCTTCTATTCCTATAGATGTGGAAATAGAGAAGGCCTATGGGGTTCACCAAGGTCATGCCTACACTAAAGTATTATTTGCATTAATAGACTCTGAAAGTTCAATGCCAGCATGTACACCATCACCTGCATACCATTATTATTATTTTTTAATATATCTAGTACAGGGTCTCACTGCATAGATAGGACTCTTAGTGATCCTCCCCCTTTCAGCCTCCCAAGGGCTGGGATTACAGGCGTGTGTTACCAACCCCAGGCTGAGTTACTTTCTCAGTGCACCCCAGGGGTGGGGCCAAACCTGGGATGCCTGGGGGATTGGACCTCTGACACCTGCATCTGCCTAAGCAGTGCTTTACACCACTGAGCTAAGTGGTTGGCTCCACCACCTGAGTATCAACAGCATTTTTTCATTTATTTTTCATTTTTTCTTTAAGTGTAATATGGAATTTTACACATAAGCAATATATGATTTAAATGTTTTACTTCAATGTTTATTTTAGAAACTTCATGAACTAGGTCTAATATAGAAGAAAGATATGGAATATTACCCTGCAGTGTCTCAGATAATCTCAGAGTTGGAATCATCACATTGTGATATTTAATCTAAGGTATAAAGACATGAATAAAATAGAGCACAGCAAATCCCAATTGCTATACGAAATTCAGCTCACATTCAATTCTTTCTATTAACATTATCTTTGGTTGTATTCCTTTCTAGTTCAAAAGTTCCGGAAACTGAAAATCCTCTTTCTTAATGTAAGCTTACTCAAGGAAAAGCTTCTAAGCTTCCTAGGATCCACATAAAAAATCAATTTTGAAATCTTTGTCACTTTACTATCACTTAGTATTATGAATAAATGTCACTTTACGGAAACATTAAAGAAAGATCATGCATCAACACTAAAATGCATCAGTCCATGATTTACAAAATAAATGATGTAATTGTGAAGAGAAAAATATCCTATGCAATGCACCCCAAACCTAACACCATGCTGTTCTGCCATACATGGAAGTTCTGTTCTTCCTAAAATTGTAAAGATTAATTGTGTGGCTTCACTCTGTGCACAGCAGGGTGGCCATATGCTGTAGAAAACTATATGCAAGAAAAGCAGCTTGTTGCAAAAGTGGGTGAAAACACCCTGAAATAATTTTGATCAAGATAAAAGTGTCCTTAACGTAGGACCACTTTCTTCTCCTCAAAAGGCAGAGGAGTCTGTTTTGGCGCCAGTTTCCAGCACAAATAGAAAGTCTATCCCCTCCAAAATGTTTTTAAAAGAGCAAGATGCAAAGCTCTTACACATCCCATTCACTTGACCACTGCGTTCACAGGTGAAATAATGAACGCTTGTCACAATTGCAGAACTGAGCCACATTCAATCCGTTTCATCTGACATCAGTAAACTTAGTTTATCATTTTGTGTTAGTCCAATGCATGATGTTACTTTCGTTTCTCCTTCACTCATTCTACCAAAAAGGAAAAGAGAAAACTTAGGCTAATGTAAGGAGTATACAGGGTCAGTATTGGTGAGAATAGTAATGTGGTTGTAAATATGAAGAAATAGCATCAACAAATGAGACCACTGTTACAGGAAAACAGAATTAACGTATGAAGATGTATGTTTCTTTAGAGACCTACTGATGAATGGCAAGGGCTTTGGATCCTTAGATACTCAAAATTGCAACATGTCTGCAGAAAACTAAAGCAAAAGCATGGCTTGAGGGATAGCATTGGATAAAAAATGTTAAAATGGTTACTCGCAGATGTAATTTGTGAATAAAATTAGTTCTCTTTTAACATTACTATACACATACTCAGGTGAGTATTTTTATTTGCTATTGCTAAAAATATAGTATAAACCTGTTAAGAAGTAACTTAAACATTTTTTCAGTCCTCCCAGACAAGCAATTTAGTCACCAATATAAAAAAAGATTTTAAGTGTAAAAATATACTTACTGCTATGAATGACATTGCTCTGAAATTTTCACAAATATGATGAAATAAAGTAATGAAATAGAAAATGCAAATGATAACAAATAGGTAGTTAGGTATTAAGACAATAAATTGGTACATTCTTCGACATGATTATTTTGACATGACTTTTTAACTTGCTGGAAATACCAACATTAAAACACTATTACCCACAAAATAACATAAGTAGGGAAAAGTAAAGACAAGATAAAAAGAAAATAGAACAAAATGATGGGATGTTGATAACATATGTAACACATATCTACATATAATAAACTCAACACCAAGAACTACCTGTTAGAGGTATATACTTTATCATTATCAAACTTCTCACACTGAAAATGATTAAATGAAGCTAACATATAGAACTAATATTTACCCAATTTTTAATGTGTTCAATTTTCCCATCAATTATTCATATTTCAGAGATTTTATGAAAATTATGACCTTAGTAGTCCCATAAGAAATACCAGGGAAAAAAAGCATTGATATAAAACTTCTACCATTAACATATAATTAAAAGATAATGATCACATATTTGTTGATGAGAAGTTGTTAATCAAATTTATTATGCTTCTTATACTTATATCTTACTTTTATCCATCATTTAAACTTTCAAGAATTTGAAATATAAATATTTTATTTTAATTAAGGGACAATACTTTAAAAGCTAATACTCATCTCAAGGTGAAGAATTTTGAATGAAACTTAAAATTATGAGCTAAAATTTGACACCATTTATTTCACCATTCATCCACTGAATCTCCAGCTCAAATCATAATGAACATAAGCAATAGTTAAAAAAGTTATCATCATGACTAAAGAAATTCATCTACCCTAAAACATGGCACCATTTTTTGTTCCTGAGGATTGAACTCAGGACCCTATGCTTGGCAGGCAAGCACTTATTCTACTGAGCTATCTCCCCAGCCCCTCTAGCACCATTCTTGATCTTTCAATTTGAGTTACTACTATGGCAGGTAAATTTACTCTTTGCCTCATTATCTGAGACAGTTTAATAACATAATTCTTATTCTAGTGGGGAACAAGCTCTCCTGAGGAATAGAAAGCATGAGGATTATTTGATAATAGTTGCTGTCTTCCCCGGATAAACATCCTCGTCTAAACTCACTCCACTCAGCCTGTTAGCATGGACTAATCAGTGCTCAGTGGAATTGCAGATTCTTGGTTCCCACGTCAGCACCTCCCACTCTCAGTCTGTACTGAACAAGGCCACTACGTTTTGTCTACACTGACGTTTGAGAATTATAGACTAAAATGAACTTCTCAACTCACTATAACTATAGACTACACTGCTGTATATTTCACTGATCTGTTTTTCGGCCTCTATTTATTTAAATTTTCTGCCCAATATTCTTGTTCCATTGACTTCTTGACATTAGATAAAATTTCCATGACAGTGTCTCCTCATATCTTGGAAAACACAAAATTATTTGATGAGATCATCCAGGCGCATTTTCCCTTCCTTTGTTTTCTCACTCATCTATGTAGTTCTTCTGAAATTCAGAAAAATTAGACTCTCAACTTAGTAATTCAATCTCAGTTTGGTATATGTCCTCCACAGACTATACATCCTGAACATGGCAAATTCATTCTAAGAGCTTAATTCTTTCCTGTAAAATTTTAAAGTTCAACTCAGGATTTAGTCTAAAATTCAACACTCTGAAGCCTTTTCTGAGCATGAAAACTAAGATCTGAAAACAGATCACACAGTCTGTTTTCATGTTGTGTGAAGTTTTTATAACCATTATATAATTGCATAACTGTCAAGTTTCTTATCTCTTCTATTGAATGGAAGTTTAGTGTAGCAGAATTTGCTTTGCTAACTTCAGTACCATATATTCAAAAGTAGGTGGAAAGAGGGGAAGAAGAAATAAAGAAAGGAGAGACCAAAGGAAATAAAGGCTGAAGAAAATAAAAACTAAACAAACCAATGGAAAAGAGAAAATGAATAAAGGGCAAAAGTAAAACGGAGGTTAAATAAATTTATTGTGAACTATGACAGTGAAGAATAATGCTTTCTTAGTGATAATTCAGCTTTAAAGACAAGCTAGGAATGGGTGCCCCAGTAGAAACTTTGTATGTATGTATATATATATATATATATATATATATATATATATATATATTTCACCGAGGAAAATATATATTGGTTGAATTTTGAATTTACATTTGCTAAGAAATATACTGCCAAACTCTAAATTTATTGCTGGCAATAGTACTCATCTCTTCACTTGTTTTTATGCAACTTTTAAAATCAAAAACATAAAATAACTATATGTCAGCTCAAATGCCACGAGAAAAACTGAGGTAAAGGGACATACTCACACTACCACTCAATACTTCTGGTTAGCACCAGAAATTTTAAGAGTAAAAGGGTTGATAGCAATCACTTCAGGAAAGCATCCTTTGATGTTTAAAAGTACTTTAGGAGTCACCATTATGTCTGTCTGGCAGCCTGTTTCCAACTCTTATTACTGAGTTGAGGAATTCACTGCTTTCTGAAGCATGCAATCTATATGTAAACAAAATAAAATATTAGAAAAACTTTGTGTACAATAAGCTGCTTCATATCACCCTGTGCTTCCACAGACTACTTTCATGAAATATGCCAGAGCACAGATCCAATCACCCTCATGGACATGAGCAGGTTCCTCATTGGACAAAAGCTACATCTCCTTCTTTGCCACGAAGCATACTGATTCTAGAGATTTCTTCCTCCTACAATAGACCAGAAACTTTTCTCTGTAGTCTTGTGCCTCCAGATTTTACCATGAGAATGGATGCTGTCCAGTACCTTAAAATCATCACATGGTCACCGAGAAATAATAAAACCCAAATATTTAATCACTTGAGGAATATATGTCAGTGTCCAGCAAAAATATTTAAATAATGCCATTAAATTAATTTCCTTGGTGTGGCAATCGTCATGCAAACTAAAACAAAACAAGGCTGAAGCAACCTGCCTTGGATTTAAAACTTTCTGCTCAGCATACACATCAATAGAGTTCTTGAAAACAGTATGGGTTGCTTGAAACAACCAATATATATATATATGTTTATGGCCGGCTCAGCCTGTCCTGAGGCAGGGCTGGCGCAGCATGTGGTACTGAGGATTGAATTGGGGTCCCTGAAGCCGCCCAATCTTTCCTAAGCAGACACTTTAGACCACTGAGCCATCCTGCCAGGCCCCTCCAAGATATTTAAAAATACATTTTATGTGACACTATACAGCCTAATGGTGGGTACACAGTAGGCATTTAAAAAGTATGACGCACACTTGGGATTTCTGCTGTGTTACAGTATTGAACTTGTATCATTTCAAACCATGGAATTTTTACTTCTGAAAAAAACTTAGAATTCCAATGTGAGTATATGGTTTAAGAGTTTCTCATTTCTGTTGAAACTTCCAAGTGTTACCAGGAATTGTGATGACAATACTTAAATTATGATATAAAGGAAAGCTGTGTTCTAGCTGTGCCCGGAATAAAACTGCTGAATTTAAATGCATCAATTTTTTTTAAAAAAATCCTTTATTTATTTATTTATTTATTTATTTGGTACAAGATGTCATTATGCAGTTCATACTCTGTGTGTTGTTTCTGTCTCAGCCTCCACAGTGCTGATATTAGAGCCTGAGATTACCATGCCCAATTTGGGTGGCCTGCATAGCATACCAGGAGTTCCTTGGCCAGCACAACATGCAGTACTAGGAATCGAACCCAGGTCCTTGCACTTTCCAGGCAGGCGCTTAGGCTGCAGTATGATTTCCCAGCCCCTTAAATGAATCATTGTATGCTAAACTAACCATGATTTCTTTTCTTTCTCTCTCTCTTTCTTTCTTTCTTTCTTTCTTTCTTTCTTTCTTTCTTTCTCTCTCTCTCTCTCTCTCTCTTTCTTATTATATCCAGGTCAGGTGGTCTTGGGGGTGGGGCTTGCACAGCGTGTGGTGTCAGGGATGAAACCGTGGTCATACGGGCTGGTGAGATGGCTCAGCAGTCTAAACCGCCTGTTTAAGAAAGCTTGGGCCCGGCGGGATGGCTCAGTGGTCTAAAGCGCCTGCTTTGGGAAGCTTGGGCTGCTTCAGGGACTGCAGTTCCATCCCAGGCACCACATGCTGCGCCAGCCCTGCCCTCGGGGTGGGCTGAGCCAGCCATAAAAATGAGTGAATAAACAAACAAGGGTTCTGAAATAAGAAAAAAATAATAATAAATATTAAAAAAAAAAAAAAAAAAAAAAGAAAGCTTGGGCAACTGCAGGGATCGCAGTTTGATCCCTGGCACCACATGCTGCACCAACTACACGCCAGGGCAGGCTGAGCTGGCCATAATATAAAAAGCAAACAAACAAATAAATACAAAATAAAAATAATCACTTCTTACTTAAAACTAGTGATTCAACTAATTTTTTGTTTATTTTATTGGTTGTTTTTTGAGGTAAGTCTGCATCATAGTTCACCATAGCTAAACATAATCTTATGGCACATTTTTTACCAAGCTAAATCCTATTGGTATAAACATTAGCATTACACATACTGTGAAGAAAGGTAGTACCGTATGCCCAAACAAACATCACTAATGACTAGACAATCTTGTAACACATATTTGACTCCACAAGATGTTATAATTATCTACTTAAATTTTCATAGGAAATAGGATAAAAAGCTAATAATTATTATAAATGATATTGTCTGACCAAGAATATATTTCCATATTCATTAAACAGTGGACAGAAATTGCCCACATATTGAAAAAAAAAAATAGTAGATAAATACCCTTCACTACATCTCTAAGAAAAGCAGTGTCTAAATTTCTGTTACATAAAATATATGTTAATTATTTTGAGTGGTAAAACTAATAATAACATCTAAAGAAAAAATGTACACTTATGCGAATATTCAGTGCCACCTTAAGAAAAAGTTACAAAGCTTCACATAATCACAGTCTAAACAAATTCCGAATGAATGACAGAACACATGAATATTCTACGAGAAATCAAAGATGGGATCTTTATACCATCTTTGTTTGGCCAAGACATCAAATGATGTTCTAATAAGTTGCCTGAATGATCATGTATAATTTTAAACATGAACCTAGAACTGTAAGACATTTTTGTGATTACATTTTATGCATTTGCTACAAAAATTCTTGAATTTAAGTTAGCTTTGTGTTTAAATAGCTTAGAGCTATTACATTGGAGTATTAGTTTCAGGAATTAGTAAAAGATATTTTAGATAAATATTAAGACATAATTTGAAAAAAAGTTGCAATCGTCAACAATTCTGGTGAATTTTATCATATCACTATATTTGATGTAATTTTAAATACTTGGATATTTTTGAATGAAATATAAATTTAAAAAACATACTAATATTAATGTCATTCTACCTTTAAGCATGTTTGCACACTTCCGTTATTTATTTTGGCTATAATTTGAATTTGCTCCTCAGTAGAATGATACATGCAAAACATTTTGTGAGGCTCTGAGTAACATAAATGTAACTTGCTAGTTTCAGGCTTTTGTCCATCCTTCAGGCATTACTTCAAGTTTGTGATATAGGCTTTCTGACTTGGACACCCAGAGACCGTCTCTCCCCTGTATTTCCACTGCATTCCACAATTATTGCTACAGCTCTGTTTCTTAGTAAACATTGCAATGGGTTCCCTTTTGACCAGGCAATGGTGCAGACTAATGAGTATGTATTGAACAGCACATCGGTAAATATTTTAATCTTTTTACATATGATATAGTAGCCTGTGAGGCAGTTATTCCCAGTTACTTGGCTGCGGCATGGATCCCAAGCTTATTTCTCCAGGTCATACAGAGTTCACAAGAGGAAAACCTTGGGTCTACCCTAGTTTTATGACCATAAACCTCATTGTTGATAATGGACAGGTATATACCCATGGAGATTATATTACATCCATATCTATAAAAATGAAATATATTAACTATAGTTTTCTCATGTATAACTATACTGTTTCCTTTATTTAATAGACATACAAAAGCTATAAGTGAACAGACTGATATTGTTTCAAGTTTTAAAGAGTTTAGTATAATAAAAGCAATATACTATGGGATGCATGAAAATAAGTTTGCCTTTGGAAAGCTACTTAAAAATTCACTGGCAAGTGACAACAAAACATAATTGATGTGAATACTTTTATATATAGACATTTCATTATACCAAAGAAACTAGTTTAAAACCTTTAGCATTGTAAATGGGCTTTCTAAAAGATATATTTGTGGATGTTTCTCTTCAGAAATGTTCTGAAAATATCTTTCAGATATCCCTCTCTAGCCCTGCCCACCAACTTATCCTTGGAGAACACAGAATGTGGAGGAGGAGCCGTGGTTCTCGTGGGTACAAACCATGGAAATTGGAGGGTCTACAGGTGGGTTATTAGTGGCGAATATCATCTTTCCGAGTTAACAATTTGAACCTGAAGAGGGCATTAGAATGATTACTTTGAAGAATATTTGAATAGTTTATGAGAATAGCCAGAGACCGAGAGGAAAATGACGCGCTTGCAAACTAAAAGACATACTGAATGCCAGAAAAGGGATTTCAGGTGATTGTGGAAGCACAGGTTCTGCTAACTCCTCAGCCAGTACTGATTCCTCATTTTATTCTTCAACTCATGGAGAAATCACTGGAAACTGGAAACTGTGGAATGTGTGGCCATACATTATCAAGATTTTATGTTCTTTGACCATTCTGAATGTGTTCTGAAGAAATAGAATAAAAATTGCTTTTATCTTTCTAAAATGTATAGAAAAATGAAGCAGTTTCTTTTGGATCATGTTTCCTGATCGTTATTTATAAATAAAATAAATAACCTTAAATTTGTTTGTCTACATTTCATAACTCTTTTAGGATTCTGATTAGCTGTGGGTTTTATAGCAATCTTCTTTAGTCACCGCATGGTTGTTCCTGTGTTATTCACTCTGCTTTTGTCTCTTGAAGGAAAATTTTATAGGCATTATTTATCTTTATTTTTGTTAGAACAGAACATAATTCTCAGTAAGCACTCTACACATGATACGCAACCTAGAATTTGGTATTTCCTTAAAGAACTCTGCTTTAACGTTAGCCAACTCCCACACAGATATTTTGGCCTGCTAAACATCCGATATTTCAAGACTGCTTTACATCTGAAAATATAGCTATATTTTCAGGACTTTTATAAACTTTAAGCAATACATGCAAGACAAATTTAATTCACTCTTAAAATTGACATTCGTGGGTGATTGCGTGTCAATCATTTTTTTGTAAAACTCACAAATAAGTAAATAAAGTCATGGAGTCGCCAGTTACTAGTTAATTAGATACTTTTAGAAAGTATAATGATTTAAGTCAATAAGAATGGTGATGAACAAACCATTTAAAACATTCCCCATGTAATATTTTACATATAATTTACATAATTAGTGAAGAGTTTGTATATGTTATGTAGATGAGACAACTGAATAAATGTTTACTACTTTTAAAATAATAAGGGAAATGTCTTTTTAAAGGTATTAGTTTTTAACTCAGTGAAAATCATAAAAGCTGAGAAAATTTAAGCACTGATTTGAAATCTATGAAGAAAGTACCAAAGACATGTAATGAAAAATTACAAGTTATGGCTAAATTCTTATAGGTTTCATTTTCAAATCACTTTATTAAGCTACCAGTTATTAATTCCTTATCCTTCCTAAATCTTAATCACTGCTCCACATTCTACAAAATGCTACTTTTTTTTGTTGTTGTTGTTTTGTTTACTTTTGTTCTGATTTTTATTTGTTTGTTTGTTTTTTGTGCAGGGTCTCACTATGCAGCTCAGACCCACCGCGATTGCCTTGATTTCTGCCTCCCGAGTTCTGGAATTACATGTGAGCGTCACTGTGCCCAGAAATAGCACCGGCACCACATGCACTAAAATGCTAACTTGTAAGAACAGAGTTTTTCATAAAATATCACCTCAAACTTTATTATTTGTATAACAGTTAATATTTACAATAAAACATATTATAAATTGCCCTACATCTATGAATGACAATTTTGGGATCTTTTTTGTTTCTTGTTTCTGTTAGCACATGCAATTTTCCATAGGAAGTGAAAAATATATTTTTGTTTCACAATATTTTAAGAAAAATGTCAGTTTATATTCTCTAGCACTAAGAAACTACCTACTTAATTGATTATAACTTTCAGCAAAATCTCTATATTCAAATGAGTACTTATATTTTATAATACAAAAGTAAATATAGATAGAGCTAGAGATGGAACATTTTTTTAAATTTATATATTTTCTACAAGGTCTTACTATGGAATTCACACTCATAGTCATCCTCCTGATTTCAACCTTCTCAGTTGTTGGATTACACATGTGAAACATTACGCCATACTGGGTGGCCCACTCAATGTGCCCAGGGCCAGGCTTGAGCTGTCAGTGGTGATGGGGATCAAATCCCAGTCCCTGCACTTGCCTAAGCAGGTGCTTTGTCTGCTGAGCTGTCTCTTTGGCCCCAGAGATTGAAATTAAACAGAAGGAGATAACTACATATTGAAAACTTAGAATATGTGAGATTAGAGAATCAAAGTAAATATTTTCAATATAAATTCTAATGGAAATGATTTCTAAAATATCTTTCTATGAAGTTCAAATAACTCATGTAAATATGTTTTGAATGTTCTTTTGGCTCTCAGGATGGAGTGGCCTTTTATGACTCAAGACATGATAGCATACTTCATAATATGATGAGTTGGAAATGACAGAGATAGTTAATAGTTGAAATATGTTCAATAAGTGAATGTTTCCAGGGCTGCACCTGTGGCTATGAATGAACTTTGCCTTAGCACTACAATGAAATTTTCTTAAAGGGCCATATGCAACCAATAGAAAATGTGTCTGCTGCATTATTTTATAAGACAGATGTACATTAATTTAACATTCACTTGTACTAATTTATATTACCAATATATCATTTAGTGTCACTTTTGGTAATACTCTTTTAAAACTGATTTAGAATCATAAGCAACACTGAACACTAGAGTCATAACACCAATCAATATTTGTTACTTTTTGAGTGGGAGGAGCCTACTCTGAGTACAATCATGATTTGAATAATAGGTAATTTAGATGATGAAATGCTAAGTCATATAAAACAAGCACTAACCATGATTCCATTTCTCCAGCCAAAGCATCTGTTTCTTCCAGGGTTAATTAGCATTCATATAATACCAATATCTCATGCAAACACGGAAGATTTCTATCATTTCTGTGTAAATAAGTGCATGTCTTAACAGCAACTGGCTGCTGCTGTATTTCCTGGATATTTCGGTATCATAACCAGTATATAACAAGAAATACATATGTAGATCTAATCTCTACTATCATTCGGTTGTGTTATTTTCTTTTACCCTAACCCCCTCCCCCTCTAATCTTTGCACTGCGCTTTGTTTTTTGTTTTACTTTTAACTTCTGTACTCTCAAATTTTTCAAGTTTTGGCTTTCGCTGTCTCTACTGTGCAGCTATTCTGCTGACATCTTGGCTCTCTTTCAGTTCATTTTCTAACAGGAACCATAACAAAAAGATAGCTTTGGCTGTAACTAAATGGGGACAAGTAAAATAACGTCCAATACCTCTATGAGTAACAACTGCAAGGTCTTTAGTTCTTTCTATCTGTTCAGCATTTCTTGTTCTTCTCCTTGTGCTTTGTGTGTCTGCTTGATGAGGAGAGAGCCCGTCCTTGGATGTGTTGGGGTCCAGACCTGAATTTCTGAGATTCGTAACTTGCGCTCGCTGCTCCTCGGAAAGTCTATGGATGGTGACAGCTGTAACACTGGATACAGTAACATCTGCAGGAGCGCTAGCAACAGCAATAGCACCAGTGGCAGTCCTGTTAGGCTCCTCTAACTCACCAGTGGAGGTAGTGTGGGTCAGTGGAGAAGAACCTGTGGGACACAGTAGCACTACATGCTAACTTTTTCTTTTAAATTTTGTTTTTTTTCTGATAATTTTAATAAATTATTTTTTCTTCTATTACCTTAAGGATAACCGACATGAAGAAGTAAAACACAAACACTCCGCTAAAATGTGAAGCACACCCACTCCGTAGGATTGTTTGTACCAAGCAACCTATGGGTAGATATTACACACCCAATACAGCACATTGTCACTGAAACATACTGGGAGGACATGAAAGATGAGATGCTTTATGTCACTCTAAACCATACTTTCTTTTTCCTTTTTAATCTAGTCATGAATTTTAGGTTCATAGGTCTGCCAATCTACAAGTTTTGATGGGATAGGTAACTACATGCCCACACTTTTTCAAAAGTATGTTTTCAATAATTTGTGCTATATCTCTTCATATGTGCTGGGAAAAAAAATAAGAATCCAATTTCAGACAGGCAAGCGAAGAACTAAAAAATTAAATGAAAGCAAAATGAGAACAAAACGATGAAACAGATGAGACCAAAATTATCATGTGTAAATGTTTATTTGAACCTCATTTGACAAAAAACTTCTAACAGTAAAATATTCAGTGTCATGAACTATATGCATGTTTAAATTCAGCACATTCTCTGAGATTAGTTGCTTTTTTGTTATTTTTAAGTAAAATTTTAGATTGATCAATGTCAAGCTAATGAAAATTAAACTATTTTAAAAGTGATCAAAAACTTTATACCCATTTATAAGGGACTTTTATTCATACACAATTAGTATTAACTAATGATGAGGAATTTCCGATGATCTCAAAACATCTCATGATACATGCATATTTCCATCAAATACTATAATTATATATGATAGTTTTGAATGTTGTTTCTAATTAAAGTTTTATAACAAGTTAAAAACATGTTCAAGCTGGGCGTGGTGGCTCACGCCTGTAATCCCAGCACTCCGGAGGCTGAGGCAGAAGGATTTGTGTGAGTTCGAGACCAGCCTGGGCTACAAAACTGAGCTCAAGGCCAGCCTCAACTGCATAGCGAGACCCTGTCTCAAAAAGACAAAAAAAAAATAAAAATAAAAATAAAAACATGTTCAAAGCACTGTAGAATGCCTTAGTGAGAGAACATTCACCTAGGATCCTGGAGATGCTGGACTCAATTCCAGCTTGGCAGTAAAAATCAAATGAAAAGCATCTGCGCTGTCAAATTGTGATTTTATATTTCTTTTCACTTATTCCTGGAAAAGGCTTTCTATTGTAGTACGTGTTCCTATGTACCATTGCTCTTATAGTAATGGAAGAACAAAACCCAGTGAGTGTGTGCTTAAAGAGGCTTGAAATCGAAAATACTAAGGAGATGAAAGGCATGAATTTGAAAGCTATATTACTAACTAGGAATCAGAGTCAAATCCTGGATATATATATATATATATATATATATATATATATATATATATAGTTTGTTTGTTTTCTTTTTCTGAGACTGGGGTTTGAACTCAAGACCTTGCACTTGCCAGGCAGACACAGACACGTACCACAGAGCTATCTCCCTGGCCCTACCTTGATATATTTGTAAAGCCAATGAATAGTGTGTTTTTATGACACTTCTCAGCATTTAAAAATTCTGTCTACAATGTTTAATTAAATATTTTAGATAAACTAGGGACGTTTTACCTATTCTAAAATAGGAAAATAACATAATCACTTAATATGATTAGAAGATGTATAGTTTTATGTTTTCTCTTTGGCGATAAGCAATTAATTAGTAGGCCTAGTAATTCTTTTTTTTTTTTTTTTTTTTTTTTT